>CAJQZJ010000834.1:1325366-1354054 GCA_907164525.1 Lophiomys imhausi
GTGGCTGGCATGGGCATGGTAGCACAGACCTGTGATCTCAGCACTCTAGAGGCTAAGGCAGGAAGATCAGAAGGTGAAAGTTTTCTTCCATTACATAGCAAGTTCAAAGTCAACCTGGGCTGCTGTATGATACCCTGTCCAAACAAAACAAAACAAAAAACAGACAGAAAGATTTGAGTGTGTCGGGGGTGAAGGACTGTAGTAAGTAATAATCTATAAAACTCTATTAAAAACTAGAAGATTGCATGTGTGAGGTTCTGGGTTTAATTCTGAGGATCACCAAAGCAAAGCAAAGCAAAGCAAACCAATCAAACAAAACAAAATGGAAGCGAGGAACTGAAAGGCTCCAAGCATTAAAAAAAAAAAAAGGATAATTAGACTGAAATGCTAATGAGTGTAATTTGATCCGTACACATGTTGAAATATAGCCCTTCACCCCATCAGCATGAACAGTTATTACATACCCATATAAAAGTGTGGGCACACTTAGAGTCCACACAACGCTTTGCTAAAGTAAGCATAAAACACAATCTCTGCCTGACAACCTGGCTGTGAGGGAGGAGAAAGGCCTGTGAGCAGGGAAGCTGACAGGGTGGGTGGGGCTGAGAAGGCCAGGCTAGGTATACTGTAGGGCAGAGACAGGAACAAGGGGTGGGGAAATCTTCTAGAACTCACTGCTGAGGAGGAGGAGGCTTTGGACAGCAAGTGCAAAGATGGGGAGAGGGGAGAAGGCACATCAGGGAACACAGAGCTGGCATGACTGCAATGTGGGAGTGGGAGCTTGCTCTACCCAGAGCACAGCAGGTCAGCGAGGCTAGCCCATGGAAAGGGAGGAGAGGCACTTTTGGAGAAATGAAGAAAGGAGCCAGAGAAGTAGCATGTAACTGGGTGGGACCTGTAGACATGAGGGGTTACACCCTGGTCTCCCAGTGCTCTGAGGTCTGGTCTGGCCACCTTTGCATTTCTTTCTATTTGGTCCTGGGGGATCTTGACTCAAACCTACAGAGCATAGTAACCATGGATAGGGTGTTAGGAATAAATAGGTAAGAACCTATGTGTGGCATGGGTACTGTGTAGGGGAGGTGTTGGGGTATCTGTGAGGAGGACAGCCTCCCCTGAGGGTGCGGACAGGAAGTCTCACTGGACACATGGGGACTTCCATCATGAGCAAGTTACACTTGCCATCCTACCTGTCTCAGTTAGCCAGGTGGACTCTTACACTGGAGTTCAGTGCTGAGTGATTGGCCTCAGCTAGGTAGGAAACTGAGGCAGTGCCTATTTTGGCTTTGGCTAATAGACAATCTATTCAATGAGTGAATGAGTTAGTCATTCAGTCAGTGAGACAGTAAGGAAGTGCGTGAGTGAGTTAGTCTGTCAGTCTGTCAGTGACTAACTCAAGTCAGTCAGACAGTCACTCCTCAATTAATTACTGATGGTGCTGAGGTGTTCTGGTACAGTGGGAAATAAATTTGTGCCTGCCATTTATATTTCCTGTCATTATTTACTTTTTGTTTTCCCAGAATATTTAGAAAAGTCTTGTTAAAATGCCAACCCACCTCAGTTGTATGGAAGGGAAGGTTGGGGATGCAGCTTTAAGGGCAGGAGTGAGGAGACCAACGGGGTGGAGGCAGGGGAACCTGGTGGGTTGAGGAGCTCTGAAGGGAGGTGGCCTTTAGAAGGATGAATGGGAGCTGCTTCTGCAGCTGGTCCCGTCGTCACCTGAGCCTCTACTTCCTCAGCATTTCTGTGGTGGGCTTCTGGCTTGATTCTTCAGGAGGGTGTTCTTGTCTCATGAGGCTGCACCATGCAGCGGTTAGCACAGTTTCCTGCACTGTAACCCCATGGTGGTCTCTTTCAATGAGCCAATGACTTGTTCTCTTGGAAATGGAACCTCCTTTGGTCATGGGAGCACAAAGCACAGTGGCTGTGTGTTCTTCACTGACCCAGTGCACAATGGGTCTTTAAGGAGTTATTGTCTTAGGGAAGACCAGAAACTCGAAGGCTTTAACTCACAGGTTGAGTAGGGGGTTGTGTGGTCTTAACGCATTCTTGGCCCATGACCTACCTTACCCTGAAGAGGGGTCAGTGTGGGACTCTGAATGCAAAGCTAAATGACCACCCAGAGTACCAAACCTACAGCCTTGGCTTTGTCAAAGGAACAAGTCAGACTCAGGGCCACACTGGTTGTGTCATGCAGTCTCACGCCACAGGCTCAAAAAACACCCCCTTTCAATGTTGATCCCTCATTGGGCCACCCCTCTTCAACTCTGCTGGGTGAGCTCCTCTTTTCTCTTCCCTGGGAGTGCCATCCCCATGGAAACTGTGCTGGAGACCCAGTGGGGGATAAGAGGGATAAGGAGAGAGGATAATCAAGAATTATTTGTTTTGGGCAAGAAAAAGAAGTAAAAGGGGATAATGGGCTAGAGGACTGAGAGGAGGGCATGGAAAGATGAAGGGAGGGAGGGAGGGAGGAAGAGAAGAGGAAGAGAGAGAGAGAAAAAGAGAGAGAGAGACAGAGAGAGAGTCTTTTCTTTGGGGAAAAATGGAAATTTAATCAGATCAGTTTTTATAGTGCAAATAGAAAATCAGTTTTAATAAAGCCAAAAGGAAATGCAAAGCAGCAGCTTGAGGTGGAGATTGTGTTCCACAGGCAGCTCTTTAGGGGTAGTGAGCCTGGGTGTTTATTGTGTGCAGACAGAGCAAGAAATAGGTCTCTCTCTCCTGGCTGAATTTCTAACAGACACTGGATTGGGCTGTGGGGTGGGCAGTGGGTCCCTCCTTGCAACCTCTGGTCCACCTGTCCAGAAGTGGGACTCTTTCAAGACCATTAGGAGAAAGAAGAGGGTATAGGGCAAGAGTCATCTCTTCCTATGGTGTGGGCCCCCCAGTTCCCCCTTGTGGTGGCCCCAACCAGTGGTGCCCATGGTAGCCTGCCCAAAGAGATCACTGCCTTCCACTGGCACATCCCCATTCTCCAGGCTTGATTCTTAATTATAGTTCTGGCCCAGCTCTTGATTTTATTGCTTTCATTTATTATAAAAAAGACCAGTGTCTGTTTTTTGAAACGGCTATCTGGTCAAATCACAGCTGGTAAGCAACACTGGGCTGTCTTTTTAAGACGGGTCAAATTTATCACACTTAAAAAAAAAAAAAAAGCAAGTCTCCAATGGCCTATTAGGAAGTCCTCCCCCCCCCTCCCAGAGTGACATTTTAGTAAAAAGCTTCACTTTCCCCTCTGGTTTCACAAAGCCATCGCCTTAAAAGCGAGAGGGAAGGAGGAGGGGAGGGCCAGACGCTGAGTACTTTTGAGGCGGCTTCATAAAATATATGGAGGGGGCAAGGGCGATAACAGGATCTGTCCTAATGGGGCTGTTAGCTCGGAAAAACGACGGGGCACGTGTTGTCAGCTGTTAGTTTTGTAATTAGGAGAAAACAGCACTTCACATTTCTGAGACACAGCTATTGGAAGCTCTGAGGAAGATACGGGGGTCTGGGCCAGAGAGATAGGTTGGAAGGAGGGGGCCTGGGGAAGAAGGGGGTTGGGTTGGGTTGGTAGCTCATCTGTCACATCTGAAGCTCTGAAGCTGGCTGCACAGGAGGTCTGCAGAGGCCTTAGGTGGCTACCCTGCCCTTGCTCAGCACCAGCTACCTACCTGTACTGCAGAAGAGGGACATATCAAGCAGAGAATTATCCAGTGGCTAGGGTGGGATATAGCAGGGCTCAGGTTACCATCTTCCCGTGTTCAGAGACACTCATACTGCCCATGAGATAGGGGCTAGAATGAGGCCATTTTATGAACTCAGCTAGAAGCAAATAATATGAGTTGCTGTTTGGCCCGGGCGGGGGTGGGGTGGGGAAGAGTTTCTGGAGAGAAGGGCGGCTATTGTTTCTTCTGAGTGGTGCTTCTCAACCTCCTAACGCTGCAACCCTTTGATGTAGATCTTCATGTTGTGGTGACCCCAGCCATAAAATTATTTTTGTAGCTACTTCATAACTGTAATTTTGCTACTGTTATGAATTGTAACGTAAATATCTTATATGCAACCCCGTTGGGGTTGCAGCCCCACAGGTTGAGAACTACTGCTCTAATGACTGGGGCAGATAGAGGTCAAGGTCACCCGTGACCTTGGTGTTTCACCGAGTCTTTGTGCTATCTTCCTCCACTTCCTCTTCTCCAGCTTTCCTCTCCAGCAATGTTTTTCTACACTTCGTTCTAAGCAGGAAGGCTATGGCTGTTAAGAAACATCCTCCTTTTATTCATCCCAGGGAGTTGGGGCTGGAGAGCAGTGTCACAAAGAGCAGCAGCAGCTTCCTGCTTTGCTTCTGTCCCAGGATGGATACCCTTAGCCTCCCAACTCTCTGGATCTTCCTGATGGTGAGTGAACATTCCAGGGAGCAATAGTGGCAACTTGGCACCTGGCTACCACAGGCACAGAAAAAGTGATGCTGGGTGCTAGGGATCTAGCTCAATTCCTGGGGGTATTTATCTGGCATGCACAGGATTCCATTTCCAGCACTGTGGACATATAGAGTGGTGGTGTGGCGGGAGGGGGACACAGGCAGACCAGAAGCTTAAAGTCAGCCCTGGCTACTTAGAGAACTTGAGGCCAGAGCCAGGGTGGACTAGATGAAAGACAGAGGATAGAGAATAGGGAGGGGGAAGGAAGGAGAGCAGGAAGGAGGAAGGGAGGGAAGGAGGAATGGATGGAGGGAGGGAGAGATGGAGGAATGGAGGGATGGAGGAAGAAAGATAGAGGGAGAGATGGGGGGAGGAGGGGTGGATGGAGGGAGGGATGAGGGGATGGAGGGATGGAGGTAGGAAGGAACACGGTTACTGAAGGCCTTGAAGGGCCTAGGGTTTGGAGCCAAAGAAGGCTGCATTTGACAGCAGCACTGACAGCAGCAGGAGAATCGGCTGGTTTCTCTGAGTCACTTGTGGAATGATGTTGCCATTTCTGGAGAGTTGGAGGACAATGGGGGGTTTATGCCATAAAACCACCGACCCATTAAAGGCTGTACTCTTTCAGGGCTAACGGTGTGGACTGGGTAGGGCGGCCTGTGTCACAGTAGAGCCAGGACTGAGATCTTGGGACCTTCAGGTCAGTGTGGTTATCACTGGGCCTTTATCCTTCCACTGCCATTTTGGAGAGGCCATTGCTGTTTCTCTCAGACTCCTTTTCTCAGTGGCTTCCAATGTATTTCAGTTCTGGTCACATGATTCTATTCTAGGTCTTTTTGGACTCTTGGCCTATATGATGAAAACCCTTTACATGGTCAGAGGTATTTCATGCTTCTCTGAAGATTCCATGGGTGTTGGCAAGACAACTTTGAAAACAGGTCTCGCATTAGTAGGGAAGTACAAACCTCAGCTCCACAGGACAGGCAGGCATAGGTCACCCTGCTCTGCTAAGAACTAGGGTTTTTTTTTTTTTTCTTCTAGGATATGAGACTCTTAGTTTTAACATTGGGACAGACTTACATAACCTCCCCAGACAGAGCTTCAGTTCAGGAAGATTAATACCAGTTGGACCCCCCTTTCCAGGTCAAGGGGCAGGGTCAGCCATGGAGACAGACAGACTGCCCTGTACAACTCCCAGAGAACACAGAGGTCAGCTCTGGTTTGGTGGTGCTGTTGAGGTAGCTTGGAAGGTTTCTCAGGGGAGCTGGTAAGCGCTGAGGTAGGCTTTTTATGGATGGCTAGATGTTCACAAGGCAGACTGGAGAGAGAGCGGGGGTGGGGGTAATATATGAGAGGTGCAGCTTAGGGGGGTGCAAAGGACACAGTTCAGCTTGAGAGCAAAGTGGTGTGACCAAGGATGGGAGGTGAGGAAGCCGAAGGACACTTGCCCTGTCCTTGCAACATAGGGCAATGATGGATCAGCTATGGAATATGACTTAGAAGGAAGACACCAGGACCAGAGAAAGATTGGGATGTCTTTCCAGCTAAGGATGAAGTCATAATTTCCAGTGTCCAGGCTGCATCTCAGCCTTCCAAGACTAAGGAGAGTGTTACACGACTTCTCCATGCCAGGGCTGCTTGGCTCCATAGCATGGCTGGGTGCCTGGCCCATGGCTAGAGGCCAGTGGCCCAGAGCCAGGGAAGCTAGCTGGTGACAGGATAGAGTTGTCCTGGCCTTGGCCAGGCAGAGTGGTGGGTTCCGACCCAGACAGTGGTCCCCTAAGGATCAGTGCTCGGACAGATTTAACTCTGTGGGAAGAGGCAAAGATAGTGACCCAGCACCATGAAGACAGACCATGGTCTGCTGCTTAGGGCCTGCAAGGACCCACCCAGCCTCTGGGATGAACTGTCGAGGCTAGTTCTGCCTGCATCTGACCCTGTAGTTGGAGGGCTTGGGGTGATTAATAAGCCAGCTGTGGACAAGAGACTGTGAGAGTTGGCTCCTGTTCATGAGGGAAAACTAGGATGGGGCAGCTAATCCAATAGAGCCACAGATGGTTCAGAGCAAACCCAGCTTCAGCTTCTGTAGGAGAAAAGGCATAGTCTTAAAAACAAAACAAACAAACACAAACAAACAGCTCACAACAACAACTACAACTACAAAGACTCGACCAGAGGCTTCCTGGCAAAGTCTTCTCAGAAGGAATTCCAAGATACTGGATACTTGGGAGATCGGCCCCTGTGCCCCATCCTCAACCCTTGGCTTTTATTTTATTTTATTTATTTTTTGATATGATGTAGTGGGCTTCAAGGAATTTGCTGGTGTTAGCAGCTCCCCAAGCTTTTTTTTTTTTTTTTTCTTTCTTATTCCTGACCTTCCATTATTTGCCAATGTATATATTTCAGGGGATCCAAGGATAGCAGTGCATTTACATAGTTACTGTGTGTGTGTTTGTGTGTGTGAGGTGGGAGCAGAGGTCAACATTGGGTGTCTTCCTCCGTCATGCTCCATCTTTTGAAATGTAGGTGATGGGCATCCACACTCAGCTCTCCATGATGGCATAGTAGGTATGCCACCTGCCACGCTGGGCCCCTGGCCCTCAGACTGGTGCTTTCTAACACACAGAGGATAGTGATGACAATGTGACACCTCAGAGGACGGGCACAAAGCTGAAAGCAGCAGAGGTGGTCTATCCTGGCTTGCTTAGTCCCCCAATCTCAGTTTCCCCGCTGTGAAGGGGAACACTGTCCGTGGGCGTTTTATTATTCTGTACACTTAGTAGGTCGTCCCAACAGGCTGAGTATCTTTGAGGGAAAAAACTCCTCTTTTTTTTTTTTTTCCCTTCTTCTGGTCTTTCTATCCCTGGGGTCCGGTATAAAGTAGAAACTCAATAAATGTTAGTCAAGTGAATGAATAAACGTTTGAATAACAAAAATACCTGTGCTAACGGACCTCTCAGGATTATTGGAAGGATCAAATGAGATAATGCACATGAAAGCACTTTGCAGATCGCAGAGCACTATACAAATGCAAATCACCCCCAGCTTCGGTGGAAATCATTATTCAAATTATTATTATTATTCTCACAGTAAAGGAGGAGAAGAGAGAGGGGGCATGGCACCCCAGTATAGGGTGCTGGAACCTCAGGCAGCAGCCTCCCAGCGGTGGCATTCTGCAGCCTACCAGAGCTTCTTCCCATCTCCTTGTGCAGGCTGCTGGGTTAGTCAACCCAACTAGAGCTGCTTAAGGTCGGACACTAGTTGCCATTGGAATTCCGCCCAGCGCTGGGGATGGCACACTGTCCCCTGGACAAAAATGTATTAAATGCTGGGCTGTAAATGAAAAGGTTTTGTTTTCTGAATTGTCTGGTTTATTTTTTTACTTTTATTAAGTTAGGAAAAATGGCGTGCAAGGAATGGAATGGTGGGAGAAGAGAGAGGGAAGAAAGGAAAGGAGGGAGGGGAGGAGAAAGGTGAGAAGAGAAAGAATAGAGGGAGGGAAGAGAAAGGTGAGTGAGGGGAAAGGAGAGAAAGAGGAGAAAGAGAGGGACACACACACAGAGCAAGAGCGAGAGCTAGAGAGACAGAGAGAGAGAGAGAGAGAGAGAGAGAGAGAATCAGAGGGAGCACCAGAGCCAGCAGACCCCTCCTGCAATCACATTCTCACATTCCTAGTGCTATTACCCTGCCTCTTCAACCCCTGGCCAGCAAGAGGGAGCAGGAACTGGCTGGACAGCCAGGAGACACTAGCAAAGGCGTGATTGATAATTGGTGACTGTAATTCTATAATTCATCTCTGCATCGCAGTGAAATTAAAAGAGTTTAGGTTCCTAAGCATAATGATCATCAATTAAACGCCGGGGAGATTTAGTGTCCTCATTTGAATTTTGTTTTATTTATTTAAATGTCTCTTTTGCTGGGTTGGAGGGGGGCTGCGCAGGGTGGGGGAACTGAGTGAAAGCTAGCTCCCAGGCAGCTTGGAGCAGCTGGGTCACTTAGGCTGCTCTGGGGGTGGCGCAGGGCAGCGGGCTTTTTGAGACAGGGGATCCATCATCTCGGGCCTAATCAGTTAATACTGATAAACTGCCAGCAATAACTGCCAATTGCACTGTTTGGAGCTGCGGGTTCATTCATTTAGGGAGTGCGGAGCCACGTTGGGGGAAGCACTCCTGTCTCTAGGAGGGAGATGATGCATTTGGTGGAGGCTAAGGGGCCAATGCAGCCCGAGGGCAGGTGACAGAAAGCTGTCTCTACTCAGCAGCTTGAGAGCAACCCAGACTGGGGGCAGCCTGATGAATCTGGCTGGCCTGTGCCTGGTCTTTGGGCTCTGGTTGGCACAGAGGTGGTGCGCACTTTGGTTTGAAGGTAGACTATGTTTGGTGGGGAGTACACATTTCCCAGCCCAAATTTGTACACATCTGCAAAATAAAGCCTCAGGAATCAGACTATATACTCCTCCTCAGCTGTGTGACTCAGTTTCCTCCCAGGGAGAGAAGGGATTGTACTAGATGGCCGGAGGGGTCCTTTGTAGCTCAGTGGCTTGATTTCAGATGTCCTTGGCTGCTGGGCTGGAGACAAGATGCCTTGCCTACTTTCTGCCCTCCTTGTCCACCCCAGTTGTAGTCTGGTACTGCAGTTACCACCTCTGCCTCTTGGAGCCTCTCAACCCTCCCCACATGGCTGCCCGTTTTTTTTTTTTTTTTTTCTGGGTTGGTTATCTCTAGTTTCCCAGCATTCTCTGATTCTGAATTCTCACTTGCAATCAAGAAACTAAAAATAGAGCGTAAAGGAAGCTCTCCAAGGGGGGTGGCTTGGGGTGGGCAGAGGCTGGAAAAGTGTTCCAGTTCCCCATGGGAATGAGACCTCATCAGCCAAAGTATAGGGAGGGGGAAATCCACTCCACATCAATGACAAGAGGTGGAGGCCAGAGGCTAGAGCCTTCCTGAGCAGCAAGAACAAAAGCTGAGCTTAAGACAACAGTGTGTTTATGCTGGAGGGAGGACTAAGAAGCAACTTGGGAGGCAGCAGCTTTCTGGGTGTTCTGGATCCTTCTGCTCTAATCCCATTGCTTCCCTGGTACAAGGGACCCTCTCCTTGAGCTGAGGGCTGAAGACCAAGACCCACACACCCTCGGCAGAGGGGTCTTGTATTCTAATTCATCTGCCAGGAGAGGGCACCCTATTCTAATTTTCATAAAGGTATGTTCCATGATCAGGGAAGCATCGTGGAGAATGTCCCTGCAGTTATCCTGTTGTGTACCCACTCACCCTAATCAGGAATCTCTCCTTCAGAGCCTTAGATTATAAAGGAGTGTGTGTGTGTGTGTGTGTGTGTGTGTGTGTGTGTGTGTGTGTGTGATAAGGTGGGTGACTTGGAGGAAAGCAATAGAGCTGTGTCAGGGCAGAAGTCTGGGCTCTCAGACTCTCAGGCATTGGGGGCTAGGATTAGGAGTTGGCCCACTGGCATGCGAGCAGAGGAGGCTGATCTGGGTCCTCAGATACACAACCTCAAAACCCAGCTCACCTCCCTGTCCTGAGAGGAGCACCCTGGAGATCTGAACAGTGCATGAACTCCTACAAGGAACTGTGGCATCAGGAGTACACACCTGATGATGGAGCCTGGAATCGTGAGCAGAACTTCTAGCTATACTAAGCCCCTGGGCACACTTTTTTTTTTTTTTTTTTTTTTTTTTGTCTGAGCCTCAGTTTCCTGCTCCTGTCCAATCACAGACTGTATTACACAAATACTCTTGAGCTGGGTGCATTGGGGTTAGAACTTTCATGTCTCCTGCACAGAGGCAGTGGCTGGGCTTTATCTTCTGAGGGACAGTGCAGAGGACGCTATCACCACCTTGTGTGACACTGCCTCAGAAGCCACGTGTTTACACAGGGCTATCTTCAGGACCCATGATGCTTTTCTTCCTGAGGGAGGAAGGGGAAGGGCTGATACTGGAATCCCAGGATGTGCCAGTTTTTGTACGAGTGATTCAAATCAAGATAATGTCTTTCTATCTCTTCTCCATCTTTTGAAATCATTCCAGTTTCTTTTATTAAGCAGATTTCTATCACTGGACTCAGTCTTCAAACATGTGGTGATGTCATCAGGGAGAGAGGGTCATGAGGACATGAGCCTTGCTGGGGTGGCCACTTGTGCCTTGTGCCCCCCACTTAGCTTTTCTATTCTTTTCTTTTTTTTCAAGACAGGGTTTCTCTACGTAGCCCTGGCTATCCTGGACTCTCTGTGTAGACCAGACTAGTCTTGAACTCATAGAGATCCGCTTGCCTCTGCCTCTGCCTTCCGAGTACTGGAAGCCACCTATGTGCCACCACGCCCGACCCCACTTAGCTTTTCTTAGTCTTGTCCACAAGGCTGGATATCTTCTTGTGCTTAGCATAAGCACTTTTCTTTCTCTATTTTTGGAAGATTGAAGGCCTTCTAGAGAATCGCGGACAATATGAAGGTGACCCCAGGTCTCCAAGAAAGCTTACCTCATCTCTTCATCTCTTTCCACCATGAACCAGGCCATCCACTCAGGACTTGTCTGAGGTTAAGGGCTGTTTTGTACTCCTCAGGATTGTCTTGGACTCTTTGGATAACTCTGCTTCTGTATTTGAGATGAGTTTAGAGGAGACAGGACTCTATAATTTTCTATGTGGAATCCACAAAAGCTACAAGCCCAAGTGGGCATGCAGCCCAACAAAGGCTTTTTAAAAATTACCATGTGCTGTCCTTTCCTCTGATTACAAAAGCAATACATATTCATGGTAAAAATTTTGGGAAATACAGAAAGGCACAAAGGAAAAAAATTCATTCATATTCTATGTTCCAGAAGCAACCATTATTAACGTTTGAGGTGTTCACCTTGTCCTTCCCTTTCTAATGGTCTCTGTATCTCTGTCTTTTAACAAAAGCACCATGTAGCAATACTGTTCTGACCAGGTGTTTGGTCATGGAAATGACATGGGGTGGGGGTGGGGGCGGCCACAAGACAGCAGACTGTCAAAGGAGACCTCAACGCTCTCTGGCTTCCAGACCATCAAATCCATCAGTTGGAAGAGCAGCTCTTGAGGCAGGGCAGTACAAATCCCAGTGACCTGGGGATGGTGAGGAGTTGAGCTAGCCATAGAATTAGATGCTGGGCTACTGTGTTGGCCACCTCCCTCCACGTGTTCTCGTCCTGACCAGAGCAAGCTAGCAGGAGGTAGGCAGGACACGAGGTGACAATCACTGATGGGGTTTAACATTGTCATCAAAATAACACTAGGAACTGTGCAAGCTAGCCGGGGAGACAGAGGCAGGAAGATTTGGAGTCTAAGGCTGTCCTGGGCTATGTAACAAGGCCAAGGTTCAGCAAATGAAATCAAACCAAACCTGAAACACCCAACAATGGTAAAACAAAAAGAAAGCACTGTCTATTCTAGAAATACAGCTAAAAATGTGGCTCATATGTTTGAATACTTGGTCCCCAGGTGGTGGAACTGTCTGGGAAGGATTGGGAGGTGTGGTCTTGTTGAAGGAGGTGTATCACTTGGAGGCAGGCTTTACAAAGACTCATATCTTTTTAAGTTAGTTCTTTCTGTGTCCTGTTTGTGGTTGGAGATGCGAGCTTCCAGTTTTTCCTATCTCCGTACCTTTACTCTGCCATCATGGACTCGAAACTTTTGGAACCATAAGTCCAGTTAACTGCTTTCTTTTATAAGTTGCCTTGGTTGCAGTGTTTTGTCTCAGCAACAGAAAAGTGTAGCTAATACACACGGACACCTTGGGGTCCTTGTGTATTATAGAGCTTCAGTTTTGCTGAGCAGTGCATACAGGTCTGGGACCCTCAGCAAACCAAAACTGTGAACAAATAACCACGGGACATTGGGCTTTCAAATGCAAGAATCCATGCCAATCTTGCCAGTATACCACATTCACCTTCTTTAAAGCAGTCTGATTGGACTAGCTGATTGCTGATGAACCCATCTCTATCTGACTATACTTTTCCTGTCTCCAGATTCTGTTCAAGTTGTCCTTTAGCAACAAACCTAAATAATGAGGTTAAAAAAACATCACAAAGGACAGAAATTTTTTGAATGGTGTAGATGCGTGGATAACAAGCATATGAAAGATCTTCAATATCACTGACCACTTTGGAGAGATGTAAATTGAAACCATATATGACAATATTTTCCATGCAGGATGGAGGGAAGAAGGAAGGGAAAGAAGAGAGAGAGAGAGAGAGAGAGAAGGAGAGAGAGAGAGAGGAGGGAAGAGTTGGTAAAATTGTAATTAAAATGTTTGTGTCCCATTGGTAGGGATGCAGCATGGTGAGGCCCTATGTAAAAAACACCATTCTTTAAAAAGTACAAAAATAGAATTGCCAATTTTTTTGGTAATTTCCTTTCTGGGGACATTTTATTTAATAAGGACTGAAAACAGGGATACTTTGAAGAGATACTTACATATTCAACTTCCAGCAGTGGTGTTCGCCATAGGAAAGGCATGGGAGCAACCCTTATGTCCACATGGAAAACCAGAAGATGCTCCATACAGAATGGGAACACTTAGCTCCAAGGAAGAGAATACTGCTACATGCTACAAGCAAGGTACACTTTGAAGATGTTATTGTAAGCGAAGTAAGCAGCTGGCAAAACCACAAATCTCCTTAATGAGCTTATTAGCTTTTTTTTGTTGCTGTGGCAGGATGGATGACTTGGTTGATTCAGGCTCACAGTTTCAGAGGGTTCCATTCCTAGTTCCCAGCTCCATTCATTCTGGGCCTGTGATGAGGAAGAACATCATCATGAAGGGAGTCTGTGGAGGAGGAACCATCCAGGTGTTTACCTCATGATGGGAAACAGGGTAGGGGAGGAAGGGGGAGAGAAAAGATAACTAGAAAGAGGTCAAAGACAAAACAATTGTTCTTAAGGACTCACCCCCATCCCTAGTGACCCATATCTTGCAGCTATGTTCTACCTGCAGAAATTTTCAGAACTTTCCTTGATGTCACTATGAGTTGGGAAGCACATTAATCTTTGGGGGACACTTTGTGTTGAAACCACAGCAATCGGGAATTTAGAGTGGTCAAATCCATTGAGATTGAGAGTGGAATGAGGGTGGGTACCTGGAGAGTGGGGAAAGGGGTAATGGAGACTTGTTCCACAGACCTTGAGCCTCAGATTTCAATTCTGGACATGGCAATCATGTATGCAGTTCTGTTGAGTTGTACTGTTGCAGAACATTTGATCACATCATGAACCCTGAGTTTGTGAATTGAAAAATATGTTTCTAATTATGGGACCACTCAGCCTTTAATCCTGTAGCTTCCTGTTTAATGTAAACAAATGGTTATGGTGTGGCTCAGCGTTAAGCACACACCTTTAATCCAAGAGCTTTCTGTACACAGGGTTAAATAAAGTTAGCCTGAGGTCAAGAGGCAGAGCAAGAAACCAGCCGACGGGGATTAGACAGAATGGAGGGACATTGAACTGAGGGGTATTTAAGACATCATGGAGAAAGACCTGGACTTCTTCCCCTGGGCTTTCTCCTTTGGGGTTTCCTCCTTCTAGGCTTCTTCCTCTAGGTTCTTCTGGGCCTTTTAACTTAAGGCTTTTGAATGAGATGTTGGTGGAATAGGAATGTCACCTGGGTGCTTTCTCTGCCTCTCTGAGCTGGCAGGTTTTCATCCCAGCATCTGACTCCTGAGTCTTCATTGGTAAAATAGTATGACTGGGATATATTTTGGTTTTTAGTAAAACATTGTACACTTAAACATGTTTAGGATGAGAAATTTATGTCATACCTTTTTTTAAAAAAAAACTGCAATAATAGTAATAATAATAAAGGCCTATGTTGTTCTTGCCTTCTCTGGACAGCCCAGCATGGGAAGCACACATTCTTTTCAGAATTTCTTAAAGTGATCTTTCGGCAGCTGGGCCAGTGCACTGACTGGTTTCTTCTTTGTGTGATATTTGAGATTCCTTTTTGACAAGCTGTTTTAAGGCAGGGATAAAATCTTTACCTCTTCACTTCCCCCCATGGAACCTCACACTGTCTCAAGCCTAATAACAGTTCAATTAATATCTGCTGACTGGATTGCCACTTCCCTTGATGTGTTTTGGTCTTCGAGCTGGCGGGTGATGGATGGAAGAGAGAGCAAACGCTAAGAGGGCATGAGGGCAGCATGCCTGGCTGTGAGTTTATTTTCCACTCACTGCCTGTGAATTGTCTAGGCAGCTACATCCCCCTGTGGCCAAACTTACACATATCCACATTATTTTTACTGGTACATAGATGGGGGTAGTGCAGAGAGAACTTGAGGTAGATTAGTTGTAAAGAGAATGGTGTTGTGGACACTGAAAAATGTTGGCAGACATTCACCTGCCCCGCCTGAGACATGTACCTACTCAGGAAAACAGCTCTATAACTCTCCTCAGCCATCCAGACCATTGTCTTACAGATCTTCTGCCAGGAAACCATCCTCCTGACCTCTCACCCCTGCCCCTCCCACCTCCATGTAAACTTCTCTGCTGAAATGGAGAACATTCTCTTGTCACCTTATCCCTGGTGCTCTCTTTTAAAAATTGGACTTTAACAGAATAAAGATCCCTCATGTGAGGTAATTATAATTTTCCTCTTTGTAGGGTGGTTCCTCTGTTAAATTAATTGTCTGGTTCTCTTGAAAAGCAATCTTTCCCCCAGTTCATGTTCCCTTTTTGACCTAACATGGCCATTCTTGGCCTTTTGAATGGGATTTGCTTCTGGCCGGGAATTACATTTCCATAGCAACGCTGGCAGCCATCTTAAAAGTACTCCTCCCCTCCCCCCCCCCCCCCCCAGCCTGATTTGAACATTCTGCCGTTTCTCTCACACAGACAGGTGGCTTGCCTGGGCATAAGCCATGTATGTATGTATTCTCGTTTAAGCAGGGCAGACAAGAGCAATGGCACTCACAACTCATACCACTGACAAGATGAACAAAACCACACAAAGGAAGAAGGCCGCTCTCAGTTCCTGGGGTCCCCAGGCTGCTGTTTACTTTTTAGCTTCACAGTCTTTTTACAAAACTTGGGTTGGAGTTTTTCATCTCATGTCTGAATCACTGAGGCCTTTTTCTGTAAGCAGGGCATCCTCCTAAGCTAGAAGCAAGAAAAAAGACTGCATCTTAGCTTTGGGGAATCTCTGTGCTTCAAGTTTGTTATTTATGGCTGTTTTTAAGCAAACCATAAAAAGTGTGAAGTTTTTAAATTTTAAAAATATACCCCTCAGCCCCCTATCAGTGACTCTGAAGGATCTCTGCTGTCCATGGAACTAAGTTCAAATACAAACACTCAGCAGCCAAGGCCTTCAATCCCATGGTTTCTGCCTGTCTTCACTCTCCCACACTACCTCCCTTCCTCTGCCATCCTACCAAAGAGGAGACAAGCTGTCACCAGATGCCCAACAGTGTGTGCCCCACCCTTGTACCTGCTGCACCCTTCCTCTACCCACCTGCTGAAGGCCTTCCTCAAGGTGGATTTTCTCAGCTGGTGTGCAGTGAATAAAACCACAGAAGAATTTGTAGCCATCTAGGGGGGGTGGCAAGCGGGCATGGGGCCATCTGAAAGCCCTCCAGCCAGTCCTTACATCTACCTCTGCATTGTACATTTGTGTCAGTGAGCTGTCTAGCTGGGGTCATTTTCTGGGAGTGCCGTTTGTGAAATGGTTGGAAGCTCTGCTTTAGTGCCCAGCTGCCTCCTGTAAGACTCTCCCACCCTCCAGCCAGCAGGCTTGACTTCCCCACTAGTCACCTTCTCCAACTCATTCTGCTCTGTGTGTCTCTTGGTGTCTTCTGTTTTTGATTTTTTCCCCCTCTGGTGTTTACCGGTTCAGCTCCTGCCACCCCTCCCTCACCCCTTACTCCCCAGGGACCGACAGCTCTTTAGCAGTTTCATTAGTGTATAGTTACACCAAACAGACTAGAACCACCTTCTCTTGTGTGAAATTGGGTCACCTTAAATGCTTGTTGTTTGGAATTCTAGCCGTGGATTGTCTTCTTGGAGGAATTCCCTTGGCACACTGTTCTTGTTCCACTGACCCTGCCACTCTTCAAGCTGCTTGTGGAATTTCTTTGCTGGAAGTGTTTTCAGAAGATCTATGAGCTGAAGAATAAAATGAGTCTCTTCTCCTTAGACTCAAACAACGTGTACTTAATTCTCATTTTGTTGTCATTGTTAGTCAACAAATATTTATTGAGCTCCAGGCTCAAGGTTGTTTTCTTAAAAATTTAATATAAACTACTTGTCTACCTTATTGGCGAGATTTGGCTCTAAATAAGTTTGATCTTTTTCCAGAAATCAAATCTACTCTCAGGACATTAAAGATTTACTCTCTTGGAGCAGATTCACAACAAGGAAAGCAAAAGATGCAAAATCACAGAAAAAGATACAGAATGGTGACAATGGCTACACCACTGCAATGAGGGACTTCTCAAAGTCCATTCTGCAAGGAACAACAAGCCCTTGAACGGTGAATACCAGGATATTGTATTAGTTATATCTCTCATCACTGAGACCAAATACCTAATGAAAGAAACATAATGGAAGAAGGGTTTATTTTGGCTCATGGTTTGAAGTCCCTCATAGTGGTAAGGCATGCAGTGGAAGTATTAGGCAACCGGTGCCATTGCATTCAGCCAGAAATAGATGAATAGTAACACTCAACTCATTTCCCCCTTTTATCTTTTTATATACTCCAGGACTCCATGCCTTGGGTTGGTGCCACCAACATTCCGGTTAAGTCTTTCCCCTTCAGTTAAACTTCTCTGGAAATATCCTTATAGACCCACCCAGGGGTGTATCTCCCAGGTGACTCTAAATTCCATTGACAAAGATTAACCGCTACAGGGGTGTTTATGAAGACTCATTCTCCCCAGCCTAAGTCACCCTTTGCACAGGTGTGTGCCATTCAAAGGACTATGGGGCTTTAAGTGTGATCTGTACCTTTTAAGAACTTCTGTCTTAAAAAGGAATCTTCTCTAGGATTCTGTTGATACTCAAGAACAACTCTGACCCTGGGAGGGAGTCAGTAGAGTGTGTGCTTAAGACTATGCTATTTGCATACCACAACATACATCTGTGTCCTGGCTTTGTTGCTTGGCTGGGCTGTCTTGGGGCTCACTTTCCTCCCCTGCTTCATGGAACGCTGCTGTGTTCTTCACAGAGCTTCTGCAGATGAGGCCATTGACTCTGGTACACCCACCCACATTCTGATTTCAAACAAAGCTTCCACAAACATTTTGGACTATTATCATTTCCTCAAGAGAATGGAGGGTGAGGTAATAACTTGCTGCCTTCAAGCTTTTGGAGACTGAGATTACAGACTAGTGTTTAAGACACTCTGATTCCTCCAAAGGGAACAGTAGAGCTGGCTAGTGAAATGTCAGGGCTACATCTCAGGAAGGATGTTGTCTGAGGGTGGTTTATCCAGCAGGATGTGTGAATGAACAAGATTAAGGAATCGTTGGTGGAGAGCGATTGGCATGAGCCTTGCTTGGCAGGATGCATTGCTGTGATTTGGATCTTAAATGTCTCCCAAAGGCTCATGTGTTGAAGCTGGGTCACAGCTGTACCACTGTCAGAAGGTGATGGGACTTTCAGGAAGTGGAGCCCAATGGGAGGCCCTAGTTAGATAGATCATTTAGGGCATTCCTTGAAGGGGATATTGAGATCCTCCATTTTGCATCACAACTGACATGAGCTCTACCATGTGTTCCCGACACAAAGTTCTGTTTCACCACAGGCCCCAAATCAACAGAGTTTGACTATGACCTGACACCTCTGAAACAGTGAACCAAAATAAACCTTTCCTCTTTATACATCAACTCACTTGGGTATTTTATCACAACAACTACATACTTCCTAACACACAGTGAAGTTATTCCTCACTGCTTCCAGCAGAGTAGCTGTTTTGAAAGATAGTTGGGCCCTTCTCCTCAGCTTTGGGCTCTGCTTGCAAATGTAGCCTGATAGGCCTGATACTCCTTCCCTGGGCATTGACATCGAATTGTTGTAGGGGTGTACTCAGTGCATCTGGAGAGCTTCCCAGAAGAACATGATTAGGGCTGGTAGGGACAAATCAACTCATTCAACCCTGAGGTGCAGGTGCTCTACTGGGCCTTGTCTTTGTGGGTGAGGAAATAAAGGCCCTGGGAGGTGAGTAAATTGGCCAGCATTTTGTGGTGGCTTAGTGGCAAATGACTTGGATCATGGAAGTGCAGTGGTGGAGAACATTTCAGCGGCCTCCCCAGGCCTGGACTCTGCTCACTTAAGAGTTTACAGGTTAGGAGTGACACACACCTGTAACTCCAACACTCGGGAGTAAAGTAGGTGGATCTTGCGATCATGAGTCTGAGGCCAGGTTTGGCCACATAGTGAGAGCATTCCTAGAAAAAAAAAAGAACCAAACAAAAAAATTTACAGATTAGTCCAAATGAATTCATTACTTAATCACATTTGCCACTGGTCCTCCTTCTAATGCCTGGGTTCCAGGAGGCCAAAATTTTTGACTTAAAAATAAATTAACTACTGAATCTCAAGCAACTAAAACAGTGAGACTACACAGAAATGCATAATAAATACTTATTGAATACATGGAATATTAATATATTTAAAAAATATTTTCTTCCATTTCTTTTTGGGCGCCTCTCACACACATTGCTTTTCACAAGTTTTAGTCTGTGAATTGTTGGGTCTTCCCACAATCCTGTGCTGCCAGGTGGGTTTCTATCACAGTACCTACTCTTTTTCAGAGGAAAATACAGTCCTAGTCCGAAGACTGTGTTCATGGATATTTTTCCTAGAGACAATTATAGTGCGTGGCAATCAATTTCTTCTAAGCTTTTGATGGTAAATTAGACCTTCCGACGTGATTGTGTGGAGTGCGTTGGGAATGTCTGTTGCTCTTTGCCCCAGTCTCTTACCCCCCCCCCCCATTCTATCTGAGGGTGCCAGTTCAACAGTTGAGGAATTGGAAGCTTCTGGTGGGCAGGGACTTGCCTTCAGTCATGTAGCTGGCAGAGGTTGGATTAAGCGCTCGTCTGGTTCCCAGTCCTGTGTGCTTCCTCTTACATCCTTGACACTGGGTCCCCTTGCAGGAATGCCCTGTTTGGCTAAGAATAAAAACTGATGTCATTAGTCCATGGGATGTGAGTCTGGGGTGAAGGGACAGAGGAGATGAGGTGAAGGAGACAAGTAGCTCTCTTCGTTCTGTTCTCAAGAAGCCATGGTGCTCATTGGAGACCCCTGCAAATGATGGCGTTTTCAGCAAATGAGAGGGGAGCGGGTCTCTCTCTCTCCCACCCCCATTGTAATTAGTTGTCAAAAATTTTTAGATGGAAGGGGGAATGCTCAGACCCTGATGAGATGATACAGCAAAGATTTCATTTCATCTTGAATTTGACATTAAACTTTAATAGTCTCAAGGACAAGAAGCCAAGAGATATCAGATGTAATGTGATAAAGCCAAGTTTCTCTGACAGCAAATTTGATCACAAATGGGCTCCAAGATTGCTTCTTTGATATAAATGAAACATAATTCATCTTCCAGAGCCCCGAATGGGCTTTCAGAGTGGGGACAAAGCTGGCATCTCTTGCCTGGTGCTGACAAGTGGCAGCCTAGGGAGGAGGTATGGGCTTGGTGGGACCCTGCTGGGGCAACAGCCACTGTATTTGGGAGGAGATGGGATCCCCGGGAACAGGAGGCAGGGAGCATCTGGGACTGCAGCCTGTAGACAGGAGACCCCTCCTGCTCCGAGTCATGTCCAGAGCAGCATGGTGCTAAGGTAGGGTTGGTGTGAGAGAACCCCAGTCTTCCAGACTCCATTGGCTCTCTGTACATTTATTAATCTCATGAATGCCTTTGGGATGTTCACTACCTTCCAGTGAGACAGCTGCCCATGGGGACTATCTTTCATAGGAGTTATCTGGGGCTGAGGTCAAAGCCTCTATCACAGTCTTAGCCTCATGATATCCTCTCTGCCCCCAGCCTTTGTTCCTCCAACCCCTTCTGCTTCTTCTCAGGTCCCAAATATGTAAATACCTTAAGACAGGTGTCACAAGCCCTTTTGTGACCTGACCCTCTCTAGCCCTACCCTTTCATACTTTCTCCAAGTAATGGACTCAGTGGCGGAGAGTATAGAACACGCCTTGTTGCGGTTTCCTTCCTTCCAAAGAAGCCCTTGTCCCCTTGACCAGACATTACTTACCCCACGTCAGCCTCAAAGGTGATCTCTTCTGAGAAGCCTCCCTCCCCTGTTCTGCTCAAAGACAGCTGTCCTCTGCATTCCTGGACCCTTCGATGGATGACTCATAATCTGTCTGCTCATCTTATTGCTGTCCCTGCTTGTTTCTTGCATCTCATTTCTCAGGCAATGTCCAGTGATCTTTGTCTCCCACTGGGTCTGTCATGCCTGGCTTAGAGCAGGTACCCCCAGAAAGGATG
Source organism: Lophiomys imhausi (assembly GCA_907164525.1). Lineage (NCBI taxonomy): Eukaryota > Metazoa > Chordata > Mammalia > Rodentia > Muridae > Lophiomys > Lophiomys imhausi. The sequence goes on from CAJQZJ010000834.1 coordinate 1,346,228, forward strand.
GACTAGACAAAGCCAGATCCTGGCCCAAGGCCCTACCTCTTGGGATGGAACCTCTCAGTTTAGAAGATGGGCTCTCTGCAGGACTTAGAGGAGTCACCTGCATCCGCTCCACCTCTCTCCAACCCGTAGATCTGATGTACCAAATACTAGAAGAGAGCTCACACTGAAGAACTGTGTTCAAATTCCCCTGAATTTGAGTTTGGAACTGAAAAACTGAAACCCGTGTTGAAATAGGCCTGGTTGCGTCTTCTCTTCTTTCCTGGAGATCAGAAGGAGAGTCTGAGTTCCAACATCTTTTTCTTACTCACTTGATGATACCCTAGCACCTGATGGAGGAAAGGGTCACTATTGCTCAGGAGGACAAAGGATGTCATCAGGAGCTGTGTCAAGTAGAACATGTGTAAGAGATGGGCTAAGTCTGATCTGGGAGGAAGAATCAGAGAAGGGAAGCAAAGTCAGGCAAACTGATGTAAGAAGCTGAGTTTGAGAGCTCCGAGTCATGTAAACTGTAGCTCTGTCCACCTGTCTGTTTTCTGGTGTTGGTGGTCACACCTAGAGCCTGTGTGTGCCATGTGAGTGCTCTGCCACTGAGCAATCTCCCAGCCCTTGAGTTTTTGAGACATGATTTTGCTACATAGCTTAAGCTGGCCTTGAACTTGCTACGAAGCTGAGGCTGGCCTTGACCTCATGATCTTTTTGCCTCTGTCTCTGCTTCTGTTAGGTGTGCGCCACCATGCCTGGTACCTGGAGTGTGGATTTAGTGCATGCATTCATAAACACATTGCGATGTATGTGTTTTGTGAGTGTATGCTATTGTATATGTATTGTATTCACCCATACAAAGGAATGAAGAGCTGGTTCATAGCACAGGGTAGATGAACCTTGCAAACATTATTAAAAGTGAAGAAGTTAAGCACAAAGTTTATATAATTGTACAGTAGTGCCCAGAATAGGTAAACCCACAGACAGACAGGGACTGATAGTTGCAAAGGACTTGGAAGAAGGAGGAATGAGAGGAGGTAACTGTTAAGTGGATATGGAATTTCCTCTTGTTGATGATGAAAATGTTTTGGAACTAGACTGAGGAGGTGGTTCGGCAACATTGTAAATGTGCTAAATATCACTGAATTCTTCATTCGAAATGATTGATTTCAGCATATGTGAATATCACCATGATAAAATAGATACCGACACTCACACAAACATAACAGGGCATGTGAGTTTAGTCCTGGAGCATCACGCATTGAATCATGCTGAGTTCCCAGGAGGCTGCCCCCACAGACATGTGTGTGTGTGTGTGTGTGTGTGTGTGTGTGTGTGTGTGTGTGTGTAGCAGGGCTACCACTTTGTCCATCTCTCAGGGACAGTGTGGTGTGATGGTCCCATGGATGGAGCTCTGTGAGACCATCTGAGAGGAAAGAATGTAGAAGCACAGAGTTTGCCTCCTTGTCTATGTCTGCTGCTGGAGGAGTCATGATGGGACTCATTTCTCTCCCTCAAGAGGACCAACCACCGAGGTTTGAGACCTGGTGGGTGGCAGAGGGTCTCTCCTCTGTGACATCAGTTTCAGCTCCACTGACCCTCCTGTTTCCCAACCCAGCTGCTGTTGTCAGCACTCATGAGATATAGTAAGGGAGAGGGAACTGACCCTAGGTGATGACAGAAGGGACCCAAAGTCATTAGTTTAATGGAGTGATTGGCTGGGCTTCCAGATCTCCTTATCAATGTCATTAGAATTAATTTGATTGCTTATGTCCCCTCTTCTCTCTCTCTCCCCTCTCATTGCAAATGACTTTCTTGTGGATATGTCACTCATGGGGGGGGGGGAGTGAGTTTCCATGTGGTAGGACCTTTGAGACAATGACTCCTTTCCTTTCAGAGCTTGCGGCTGACATCTCCAATAGACATCAATATCTCTTGTACTGGTGTGCTGGGATTGAAGGGGATCCTAAAGGCTATTAGCCTTTGCCGGTAGTGTCTTTCTGTAGAAGTAAGATATTACGTGTCTACTTCCAAGGAGTGCAGCAAAAAGAGCTCCAAGGAAGCTCAGTTTGCTTCAGAGTGCTGAATTCCCAAGCTCTATGGGATTCTCCATCCTGATGCCAGGGTACCCTTCTTATCCAATCTAGGTCTTGGACCAGAGGCTTGGGAGACAATTTATGGCTGTTGTGAGACAACCTGCATTTTGTGGAAATGTAGAGGTGTTAGCAGGTGTGAGAGGTAGGCAAGAGGATGACTTTGCACAGCCCAGTACATACATACATCTAGGGGTTCTGGCCACTGCCTTCTTAGAACTGCCCTCCTGGGTGCTTCAAAGTCCAAGCGGGGGACTTTTAGAATCTGGGTTCCCCACAAATGCAGGCTTTGTTGGTCAGCTCAAGAACCCTACCACAGGCTGCCTTTCTGAAATGGTCCATAGGAAAGAGTCCTGATGTATTATCTGACTACCGACTGGGCTTTTTGACAGGGTAAGAGGCCAGAAATGCCTGGAAACTTCACACAGCTCCCACATTTAACCTTTTGGCTACTATATGGTGGTCACTTGCCTGGATGGAACATTCTAAAGGGCACATATCCTATCATGTATGAATGGAATGGAGGCTTACATATGTCACACCCCATGTGACAGTGTAGTGAGATGAATAGGACACAGGAGAGAGCAGGAGAACCCATGTTTGACCTCTGCCATTTAGCTGTGTGACCTTGACCAAGTCAAGGCCCTTTTTAAGGCTGTTGGTTGGGACTATCATAGCAAAGTGCCACAAGCTAGACAACAAGAGAGGGAGAGAGGGAGAGAGAGAGAGAGAGAGAAAGAGAGAGAGAGAGAGAGAGAGAGAGAGAGAGAGAGAGAGAGAGACTGGAAAGGTGGCTCAACAGTTAAGAACTTGTTGTCCTTCCAGAAGACCCAGGTTTGTTTTCCAGCACTTACATGGCAGCTCACCACCCTCTGTAACTCCAGTTTCAAGGGATTCAGTGCCCTCTTCTGACCTCTCTGGGTATGCAGTCTTGTCTGTGTATATGTCTTTGTATCCATACACATTAAATAAACATTTTATACATTAATACACACTAAATAAAAATACACATGAAATAAAAATGAAAAAAGAAAATTGTAATTTCTGAGCAGAAAAAAGGACAGGTGGGCAGGCTGTTTGCCCCAATAATTGAGAGTCTGGACAAATCTCTTGGAGAGGAGGCTAAAGTTTTGGTATTCTGACTCTATTCTCTGAGATCCAGATCCAAGCTCAAAAATGTCTGATGCAGGTGGTCCTTGGCCCTCCAGTAAAACTATAAAGCTTTACTTCTTGGTTTAAAGGCTCAGGGACTCTCCTCTCCTAAGATATGGGATTCCTATGGTAGACTGGAAGGTTGGAGGAAGAACAGAAGGATCTCTGAAAGGTGAGGCCGCCCTCCCCCAACACACCTGCAGCCAGACAGGGAGGAGAGGGGTGAGGGAAAGGGCTGTATGAAGCACAGGTAGGCAGCAATGTCATCTCTAGGCCTGTGACAAACACCTTTCATTATCACTGAGAGGAATAAACTACATTTTGCAGGCCAAGATACCTTCTTAATTGGTGAGACGGGGCTGATTTATTTGCTAATTAACAGATGGAGTCTCTCACTGTAAGGCAGTTTGCTCTATTTATACTCCACGGGGGTGGGGTGGGTGGGTTTTTAGAACAATGCCTTGGGATGAAGGTGGGGATTTCTAGAGTTCCCAGAGGAAGGGCTGGGCTGATGGCTGGGATGGGGAGTTGGATCTTTTCCCCATTCCCTGGGTGAACAGCACACCGCTTTCTACTATGACATCAATGCCACTTCACCCAAGAGGTTGACAGATTTGTTTGGGTAGGTAAAGAAGTCAAGGAATTATATTTATGAAAAGCAGAGCATGGCCCTCCTTCCTTCTGTGGCATCTTTGTTCCTTTTTTTCTATGGAAATTGCAAGGCTGGCATTGGAGAGATGGCTCATCAGTTGACAGCACTGCTACTCTTTCAGAGGACTGGAGTTAAATTCCCAGCATCCGTACGGGGCAGCTTACCAGAGGATCTGATACCTTCTTCTGACCTCCTTGGGTATGCCCCAGTATATGTGTATGTGTGTATGAGCATGTACAGATACATACACACACAAATAAAAATATTATGGATTCTTTGGTGCTTTAAAAAAGAAAAAGAAAATTGCCTGTCTACTGTGTGCCAGGCATAGGTCACACGTGGGGAGCCAGCCAGTGATGAGTGTAACAGCACAACAGAGCCCTTGCTTTCTGTAAAGGGGCTGCTTTCTTCACTCCATTTCTCCACACTCTTTGTGAGTGAAGCAAGCCTCAGTGGAGGATACTGAGTAGGAGCTCAGCTCTAGGGCAGCCCCAGACACATGGACCGCTTGCAAGGCATTCCCTGAGACCCTGCAGACAGACTCTGTGGGAACAGTGTGGCATCCCAGCACAGGGGCTTAAAGCCTGGAATCCTTTTCTTGCTCCAATGGGGGAGGAAACAAGGGTTTCATGTATTCATGGGAAGTTTTTAGGTACCTTATAGACCTATGGAGACTCTTGAAAGCCATCTTGACTGAATTTTAAAGGTAGGGCCCAGGCTTCCAAGCTGTCTGGTTTCCTTTGAGGAAGGTTAGAAAACATGTTGACCTATAACTCAAATCTTTCCTTCTTGTCTCATATAGCCCAGGCTGATCTGGAATGACCTTGAACTCCCGATCCTCCTGTGCTGAGATTACGGGTGTATACCACCATGCCCAGCTATAGCTCAATCTTATCTTAAGACTCTGGTCAGTAAATAGCCATGTCTGGGCTGAATATCATGTGTACCTGTTTTATAATTTCAAATGTTGATTTTCCCATTATACTGTCTGATCATATTTAATTCCCACAGCAAGCCTATAAGGTGCCCACCTTCATTTCCAAGATGAGAGAAGTTGAGTATGAGGCAATGAAGGCCTTCCAGAATCTGCCAGATCATGAGAGACAAAGCCAGGCTCTCCCATGATACACACTTGACTGTCCTCTCTCCATCATAGTGACCTTGGTCACTGCGAGAGCAATATTAACACCTGCATCAAATGTACTGTAATCTATCTATCTATCTATCTATCTATCTATCTATCTATCTATCTATATCATCTATCTATCTATCTATCTATCATCTATCTATCTATCTGTCTGTCTATCATCTATCTATCTATCATCTGTCTATCTATCCATCTATCTGTCTGTCTATCATCTATCTGTCTATCATCTATCATCTATCTATCTATCATCTGTCTATCTATCCATCTATCTGTCTGTCTATCATCTATCTATCTATCTATCATCTATCTATCTATCATCTGTCTATCTATCATCTATCTATCAATCTATCCATCTATCTGTCTATCATCTATCTATCATCTATCTATCTATCATCTATCATCTATCATCCATCTATGCACCTTCTATTAGTCATATGTCTATTTCCTATTTTTTACTTATCATTTAATCTGTCAATAATATACCTATCAGTTTTTTTTTCTTATTCTTAAATTTTTTATGTTTATTTATTACTTCAGGTTACATCTCCATCACAGTACCCTCTTTCCACCACTCCCAGTCCTGCCCTTCCACCCTCTACCCCCTATCCCTTCCAACCCACTCCTCTGGAGTGGAGTGTCCCTACATATCAGTCCCCCCACCCCAGTTCAGCAGTCATTATTCTTAAATTTTTTTTTTAAATACTTTATTTTTTTTTCTTCAAGTTACATCTCAGTAACAAACCCCTCCCTATTCCCCCTTCCTATCCCGCCCTTCCACCCTCTTCCCTCCAGAAGTTTCCCCTTTCAGTCCAACAGCTGTTCCTTCTCTTATAACAGTAAGTATTATACAAAACAATAGATATAAATATGCCACATTTATGAGAGTAAATTGGCCCAGTGTACCTTCCCAGTGTTCAGTTTATACCTATTTGGCCCCTGACTTTAACATTCTACTATCTACCCAACTCCATGAGTTTAAAGGTCTATATGTGACTCAACATTCATACTATCTTGCAACACACTTTTAAGAGTATCTTCTTAGATCTATAACACCCTCTTGATTCCTAAACAGTTCAAAATTTAACTATAAGATTCTATCTGTCTATTCTTCAACCACCTCAGAGACCTGAGAGAGATAAATATATTTGCTTATATAGGAAGTGCAGAGCCTGCCGCTTCCAAAACTAAGAAAGAACATACCAATAACTGCCTGGACAGTTCCCATTTTCTCTCCATACATTCCAGCATCAATCTTCAGGCTTTGGGTCCTGTTTCTCTGACAGACATTTGTTGTAGAGCAGGGATTATGAAGGACTTACCTACCCTGTCTTGGCAGAGTTAGGCTGTCGACTTCCCTGCTACCAAGTTTTGTCCTTTTTGGACAGCAGTCTGTCTGCAGTTGGTGCAAGAGGTTTTTTCATGCCAAGAGAAAGGCTTGCCACTAATTCAATCATCTTACAGTGGAGGTTCTTCGATGCTTATCTTCTACTTGGAGTAGAATAGGGGGTGCTGTCAGGCGCTGATATGTCTCGATATCAAAAAAAAATCTTGATTTAAGATAACATCTTTGAATGCCATATTCTGCAGATCTCTAGGGGTTTTTGAAGATGCCCTAACCATCTCTTGTATTTAGATAAGCAAATGTTGCTTGTCTCTTAGCAACTTGATTACTGGGTAGTTTAGAGAATATCTGTGATAGACTGTCATAGTAGCTAACAAAGAGACATGTTTGCATGACTAGGAGTATGTTTTAACTATCCTAGACCGTTTTAGACGGTTGGTATCAAGAGGTCAGAGCTTCACATTTTATTTTTAAGTATCTCTAGGTATGATACCATTGGGAAGCATTATCTTTAAATTTGTATCAATATACAAAGATCTATTCAATTGTGGTTAAATATACTCTTAATTATGTATCAATATACCAAGATCAATGCCTATGTAGCCCAATATAATCTTAATATTGCGTCCATATGCAAGGGTCAATACCATTGTGGCCAACTATAATATTAATTTTGTATCAATATACAAAGATCAATACCGATGTAATCCAATACAATCTTATTTTTGCACAATAAACAATGGTCAATACCACTTTAGCCAAATAACCTACTAATTTTGTATCAATATACAAAGGTATAAGGGCATATTCAATAATCTGCCCCTTCTTCTTGGACCTTCCTGTGCTATGACTATATCTCATTTTTCTCAAGCCCATGCACTCCTACATAGGAGAGGAAGAAGGATACAGAAAAGGAAAAGTAGGAATTCCCTGGGGCTAACCTCCAAAACCCATTAAGACAGGATCATTTATCAGCTTGTAGTCTCTTCCCCTACATAACAGAGTTTTCAGTTAACCTTCAAATAACCAAAAGGAAGGGCGGAGAAACACCCTCCCCACCCTCTGGGCATGGGATGTCGCTCTCTTAAAGTGACTTCCTGCTGATTTGGGTCGTAGTAGACCTGTTTGGGGCCCCAACCCAAATGGGAAAAATGATTAAAAATGTTAGTACAATCCTTTTATGTTCAGTCCTTCTGTTCTCAGCTGTTTAGATGACCTAAGGGGTTTGTAGGCAGAAGATGATCTTGCAGGCTTCACTGAGGTTCCGGCCGGGGCATTGTGTAGAGCTGAACGGTCCCAGCGACACTGGATTGCAGTGGTGGTTGCAGGCCCCCGATGGAGACAGCTATTGAGGAAGTCTGCCAGGCAGAATCAACTGGGTCACTCATCCTCCTTGGTGCCTGATTCTGCTCTCTGCTGAGGATTCCGCTGTCCGCCGTCCCCAGGCTCCCCTAATGGA
>CAJQZJ010000836.1:0-14440 GCA_907164525.1 Lophiomys imhausi
GAATGTTGAGTCACATATAGACCTTTAAACTCATGGAGTTGGGTAGATAGTAGAATGTTAAAGTCAGGGGCCAAATAGGTATAAACTGAACATTGGGAAGGTATACTGGGCCAATTTAATCTCATAAATGTGGCATATTTATATCTATTGTTCTGTATAATACTTACTGTTATAAGAGAAGGAACCAGCTGTTGGACTGAAAGGGGAAACCTCTGGAGAGAAGAGGGTGGAAGGGTGGGTTAGGAAGGGGGAATAGGGAGGGGTTTGTTACTGAGATGTAACTTGAAGAAAAAAAAATAAAGTATTTATAAAAAAAAAAAAAAAAAAGAATAGCAAAATATATAACTAACTACTGGAAGGTGGAATCAAATATTTGATTCAATACTGACTTTACAACTTCCCTGTGCAACCATACTGAGTATGGTTTCTACTTGAAACTTGAAGTTGTCTATTTCTTGGTTCTCCTGCTTCCTGAATACTCCTTCTCTTAAGAGAAATACCTAATAAATTAAAACTGAAATGTTCAAGACTCTGCCTTTCAAGAAAAAAAAAAAAAAAAAAAAAAAAAAAAGAATGGCTACTAAACCACACAAAAATCGCTAGAAAATAGAATGGCCACATGATTTCAAAGTCTCATCCCACAGAGTAATTATTAAACGCAAACAGGGAAGGTACTTTAGAATATAGAAATCTGGTTAACATCTCCAACGATGGAGCAAGCTGTTACAGTCCTCTATAGGATGAAACAAAAAGTTGATGATGCAACGCAATCACTCCAGTCAAAACTGTTCACTCTGTGTCCTGGTTAGCTTCTCAATTGCTGTAATAAACATAGACCAAAAGCAATTTGGGGGAGGAAAAGGCTTATTTCATCTTATGATTCCCAGGTCACAATCAATCATCGAGGGAAGTCAAGGTAGGAGCTAAAGGCAGGTGGGAACTAAACCTGGAGATGGGAGCTAAAGCAGAAACACCTGGCTTGCCTCTTCTGGGTTGCTCAGCTTGCTTCTCTATACAGCACGCAAATACCTGCCCGAGAGTAGCACTGCCCAGTGGAATGGGCCCTCCCACATCAATCATAAATGAAAAAAATACCCCACACACACATCCCCACAGGCCAATCTGATGAAGGCAACTCCTCAACTGAGGATTCATCTTGCCAGGTGACAACAAAGCTAACCAGGACACCCTGAAACTGAGAGGAGATGATCAGACAGATAAATTTTGTGAGTTAATCTATAAAAATAGTTGGGTTGTATTTTTAAAATAATCAATTGTCTTTAAAAGTAAGGACAGAAAGGAAGGAGTGGGGAGCAGTGGAGGAAGAGAAGATGTTCTCTGCAAAAAATAAATACAGGGGTGGGGTGTAACTCAGTGGTAGACCAGTTGTCTGCATGCGCAAGGCCAGATGCTCTAGGATTAAGTTCCAGCACTGCAACTGAAAGGATAAAAAATAGAAAAGAAAACAGAAACATGACAACTCAATATATTCTATGATCTATGACTAGATTTAGTATTCTTAAGCTATGGTAATATTGTTGTTATGTTTGGGAAAATCGAGGTGTTGAATATTGATGATACAATAGGTAACACCATTATGGTATACTAATAGTGTCTTGGTTGTAAGAAAATGACCTCAGTATTAAAATCTGCATGAGGAAATGCTTAGGAGTGATGTGTCACAGTGGCTTCCTCTTACTTTCAAATAGGCCAATAAGAAAGAAGCATCTATGTACGTGTAAATATAGAAAGCACATCCACAATAACAAAGCTTAAATGAGGGATAAGGCTAACATCTAGCAATCTAAGCCTGGGTTGAAAGGAAAAGGTAGAAATTACATTGACCTTAGAGCAGCTTAACTACTTCCTCCTCTACCCATGAGGGCCAACAGGAATGCAATATTCCAAAGCTGGCTAAGATTAAAGAAAAAGTAATAATTCTAACAAATGATATGTAATCATGAACCAACCCCATGTGTGTTTTGATACACCTGAAGCCTCCAGAGACTTGCCTGAAAATTCTGCGCTATCTCAGGTTCATAACGAATGGAAAAGACTAAGTTAGATAACATTTTCTCCAAAGCCAAATACAACCATGAAGCAATACAACCAAAACACTGTCACCCTGGTCAGATGATCTCAGAATCAGCATCCTATAACAATCACCGAAACTGCACCAGGGACGCTGGGGACCCTGGGTACACAGTATCACTTCTGGCCCTTATGACAAGGATAAGGCCAACTCTACTATTCTCAGTGTCTAAGCTGTTTTGCACAACTATGTATGGCTGTCCTCTAGAAAGTAGCAAGTGGCCCTGAATTCAGGTAACCTGACTCTAAAGCCCACGTACTTTATCATATACTCTACACTATCATCACCACTATGAGATATGAAAACTGAACTGACTACACTGACTCAGTGCCCATCAAAAATCACACAATTGAAAGATGCTAAAGGAAAAAAGCATGTCTGTATTCCTCTATGTTCATTTGTATTTATATATAAACCAAGTAAGTGAAGTTAGAATTTACCAATATGCCCTATTTACTGACAAATCTCAAGCCAAAAAATTAGAATTATACTTAATAAGTATAATTTTACTAAGTATGTAATTTATATACTTAATAAGTATAATAACTAAGACCACTCAGTGTCTTAGTTAGGGTTTCCTTGCTGTGAAGAGACACAATGACCACTGCAACTTTTATAAAGAAAAACATTTCATTGGGGCTGGCTTACAGTTCAAAGGCTTAGTCCATTATTGTCATGGTGGGAAGCATGGAGGCACATAGGCAGACATGGTGCTGGAGAGGTAGCTGAAAGTTCTACATCTGGATTCGAAGGCAACAGGCAGAGAGAGCGAGCAACACTGGGCCTCACCTCTCACATCCACTTGATGTGGCTTCTGACTTGACTGCCACCTTCTCCAGATAGTCTCATCCCACACATAGGTTAATCTCCTTACTGGATCTTCAATCTTCAATCTTCCCTTCCAAATTACATTCTTCCTCAGAATAGAGAGCACCAAGTCCTTTTGTAATAACATTTGACATAGCTGTAACTTCAAATCTGACTGTCTGATGTACACCTGGCTTCTCTATTACACAGAAAACTTGATGGTGACAGACTATTTTACTTACTGTGTTGGCTAGTTTTATGTCAACTTAACACAAGCTAGAGTTATCTGAAAAGAGGGAACCTCAATTGAGAAAATGCCTCCATGCCTCTAAGGCATTTTCTTAATTAGTAATTGAAGGAGGAAGCCTCAGCCCATTGTGGTTGGTACTATCCCAGGGTGGTGGTCCTAGGTTCGGCAAGGAAGCAGGCTCAGAAAGCTGTGATGAGCAGTGTAGTAGGTGGCATCCTTCCATGGCTTCTGCATCAGTTCCTGCCTCCAGGTTCCTGCCCTGTTTCGAGTCTGTGAATGATGGACTACAATGCAGAAGTGTAACCAAATAAACCCTTTCCTCCCCAACTTGGTTTTGGTCATAGTGTGTCATCACAGCAATAGAAACACTAACTAGGACGCTCACTACACTGGGTCCTAGAAGAATGCCCAGTCAACAAATAAAAGTATATGTGAGGTTAAAACTACAAATGGATTCATAAATAGACCTAAAAATAAAAATAGTGTGGTTATAAGGCTCATTTTCCCACAAAACGTGTACCTAATGATATAAATTCTGGTAACAGAATTTTGCAACCTAATGGTGAAACCAAAAGATATCATGTACTTGACAATCTTGCCATGTTTAATTGATGGTAATTCACAAAACAGGAGTAAATTTTGAAACTTTTAAAACGTATGATTTGATAAAAACAGGTGAATCTACAAGTCAGCTACCTGGTCTTCCTTCAGACCTAACAACCAGCCATCTTGGTCTCTAGACTACTAGCCCATCCCCACAATTCAACAGCAAATACACACCATGGGTCTTTCACCACTGCGCTCAAATTCCTTCCATTCTCATGTACTCAGTCACTCAGAATCTATGCAACTCATTGCTTCACATCTGAGCCCTTGTTATCAGTTCACTCAAAGGGTTTTTTTCTTCAAATGCCTGCATTTGTGTACCTGCTAAGTGCATGACAACTAATTGCACAAAGCACTCCGGTAGTGTTTCTCTATCTCTAGGCTCTATACTTCAGCTTTAGGGATTTATTCACTTTGTGCTTACACCTGGAATTACTTCCTCACAATTTGTACTTAACAAAATCCCCAGCCATTATTTAAGAAACAGATTAACTCTCATCAGGGGATGATAGATGATCGATAGATAGATTGATGATAAATCCATCTAAAATAGGTAGATGGGAGGATAGACGATAAATATAGAACATATATAAGATAGAAAGATGAATAGATCAACAGAAAGAGAAACAGATAGATATGGACAGATATAAAATGGCTGTTTAGCACATATCTGCTGAACTAATGCTCTTTATGAATTCCAAGATAAAGAAGAAATCTTTGCAAATTTGGTGCATTGGGAAGCATCAAAAAGAACTGGACTTAAACTTTTGGAGCTTTAGTTTCTTCATTTTCAAAATATCAATATTAATAGCTCACTGAGTTCATATAATGTGGAGATAATGCTTTGAAATTATATAGTACAGAGATAAGTCAAGAAGGCAGGGCTTTCTCATCAATAAATGTCATGATTTCATTAAATAGTAAGAATCTAGTAAATAACTAAAATCTCAGGAAAAAAATCAACTCAAAACTCAAAACTTTCAGAGGAATATACATTTTAAAATTATATAGTTAATGTAGCTTTTTACCTTTTTCCAATAAAGAATTCTATGAATGAACTAATCCTAAACATAAAAATATTTTTTGCTTATTTGAGAAGGTTCTTTTTTTGTTGTGTGATTTAGGGTTTATTTTTTTGTTTTGTTATGTTTTGGAGACAGAGTTTCACTCTATGGCCCAAGCTGATCTAGAATAAACTTTGTATAGAGCCTGGCCTCAAACTCATGAAACTCCTCCTGCATCAGCCTCCTGAGAGCTGGAATTATAGGCATGCGCCAGTTCTAAGATTGTATATTATATGTTTATAATCTTAAACATAATTGAAAATATTTCAGATTAATTATGAATAATCCCAACTCAGAAGGGTATGTTTTCATTTATTGATAATTATAGGTTGTGTCTCTTAGAGAAGAATGACACTGGGCACATGCCTGTAAACCCAGCACTGGGATACTGAGATAAGGAAGACAGAGTTGAAGTCAAACAAGTTTTCATAGTCACACTATCTTAAAACAAAGAAAACAAATAAAACTCTTTATTAGAAACACTATTACACAATAATTAGTCAGGGAGCTGCAAAAGTCACTTAAATTGCAGGGTTCTCAAAAACAAGACATAAAATACCTATCTGTGTAACATCAGCAAACATTAACACAAAAATGTTGACCAAAGCTATCAGACTACTTAGAACAAGCAAAGCTTCAAAACAGTTCCACAAAACACTTTTCAATATATTTGCATCAGGGCTGGAGAGTTGGCTCAGTGATTAAAAGCACTGGCTCTTCTTGTGAAGGCCCTTGGTTGGATTCCCAGCACCCATGCGGTGACTCACAACCATCTGTAATTCCAGTTCCCTCTTCCGACTTCAGGGGGCACCAGGCACACAATTCATGAACAGACACGTGTAGAAAAACACACAAAAATAAAGTTTTGTGTGTCGGTATCCATCCCATTTTATAGAAAAAGCATTAAGTAGCCTCTAAGCTCTTCTTGCTAAATTATACAATTCCTCACATTATCGAACTTTTAACTTCAGTTCTCAAATTCTTATGGCAGGTGAACCAATCAATTAGCTTTTGACATTGGACTAATTAGGACTCTTCCCTATTTGTGAAAAAAAAACTATAAATTGAAACTTAAAAAATACATAGACTCCATTTCAAAGCCTTTCCAATCCCTCTGGGCACTTCCAAAGACTCATAACTTAATTACAACCCACAAGCAGCAGGCAGGAAAGATCACTCCTTTGTGTCTAACGGCTATCAGCTGACACAAAATCAATCCCAAAATCCCACGGGAACGCAAGGTCAGCAAAAGTAAAAAAAAAACAGATGAAAATTCCCACTAAATAATTCAAATATTAAAAAACCACAAGACGATTAAGTCCGAGGTAGCAAAGAACTCCATGTGGGAAAGAAATCAATAAAAAAACAAAAATGTAAGACAAAGAAACCCTGAGAAATATAAACCCAAGCGGAATCATGCTGAGCTGACCCCAGCAGCAACGGGTCATCGCATGGAAGACGGTATTCTGAGTTTCCAACTTCAAAAACCCTCAGATGTGGGTGGGCATGTGGAAGTGAGCAAAAGCCAAACTAGTGACTTTGGCATCATTAGTATGGCCAGGATAGAGTGTTACAGACTGGGATTACAAATAGTCCAAAGGGGCAATGGGACTACAGATGGACAGATTGAGATCTAACGTTTCCCACACACACGTTTTTGTTTGTTTGTTTTAAATGGAGAGACACTAGACAGTGAGACCAGTGGCACAGGGAAGAGTCAATGGGATAAGGCAATTAGGGATAAAACATCTCCTGGTCAAGAAGGATAGAACAGCTGGCCACTGGAAGGCTTACAGTTCAAAGGGCGAGAGGGTGTCAGAAGATAACCCACAGGAGGAAGCAGAATTGAGAGACGCTCCAAAACCCTCAGGAACCCAGACGGTTGGCCACAGGTCTGCACCAAGCGCAGGGTCCCCTACAACTGGCCACTCAGAGACTACAAACACCAAGCAAGCTCCAACCTTCACCACTCCGCCAGCCTCAAGCTGATTCCTCGGCGATACAGGACAGGATAAGTGTAGAGGCGCGCAGGAGTCCCCCACAGCAGGACACGCTCCGTCTCCAGCAGTGGCGCGTACGCACCGCGGGACCTGCGGGACGTGGCCCTGTGCGGCCACCGTAGCCCGGGACTCCAAAACCTCCACAGGCCGCGATCCTGCAGCCAGCACTGTCAGAGACCCTAAGCTCCCTGGCTGCAAGCGAAGATCCTGGAGCCCTGCATTTGTGAGTGGCAGCCCGGTGTTAGGATTTTACAGCTGTCCTCCGTAACTGTAACTTCTGGACTTCGGCTACCAACTGCCACGCACCGTGAGCGTCTGGGACTACAAGGTCCAGCATGCACAGAGCTCTGGGTCCTCACGACCAAACCTACTTGGTTAAAAATACCAACAAGTCTGTCTACTCCAAGGCATGGTGTGGTATGGAGTACAGATTACCTCCTGGTGGAGCATGTAGGGACGTGTGCATTCAGTTTTCATACTCATGTTCTTGTTAATGATTGAATTACAGGGCCTGCCTTTCAAGAAATGTAGGAAGAAATAAATACTAAATGGTGACAAAATGTAATTCTACTAATATATCGTTTTCAGTAATGCAGACTGTTGGAGCAATGCGTAAGAAATAACAGTAGAAACTAGAAGAAAAAAAACAACAATCTCGGCTACCCAGAAGTTGAGCCGCGAGAGAATGAAAGCCTTCTGGAATACAAAACATGTTCTTCGACTTTTAACTGTTTCACGATTAAAATTGAGTGGTGTTTTAAGATAGAGTCTCGAGATACAGGCAGGCAGGCACAAAACTCGAGGTTCTAATATGTATTAGAAGGGATTTATTAGACTGGTTTACAGGATGTAGTCCAGGTGGTCCAATGGCTGCCTTGCACTGAAAAGGGCAAGACTGGTAGTTGATTAGTCCATGAGGCTGGAGGTCTCAGAAATCCCAATGAGGCACTGGAGTCCTGGGAGGCTCCTAGAGTGCTGTCTTCGATTGAATCCCAAAGAAGTTAGATTTAATATGGCAGCAACAGGATAAATGAACTTACCTGCGAAAGTCAGGGCAAGGGGGCATATAACAGTTTCCTTCTTCTGTGTTATTTTTTACTCCTTTTTCCGTATTCCATATTCCTTTTTATTTGGCCTGCTACCAAAAATTGTGGCCCAAGTTTAGGGTAGATCTTTCTACTTCAAATAGTCTGATTAAGAAAATTCCTCGATAGAGTGTCCAGCTTCAGTCTGAGTTAATTCCAAATGTAGTCAAATTGGCCACCAAGATTACCCATCACACTTGTATTATCAGAATAACTGTATTTTAATTTGTGTCATGCTATATTAACAAGCCGTGGGAATCAGTGATTGGATTTATGTGATAGGTATTCAAAGATTATAGCATATTATATGTCTATGACAATCATGTTTTCTGTAGGTTTATGGTAAAACAGACTTTAATTGGTTAGAAAAGGAAATGAGAATACCTTTCATTTTTATGATTTCACATAGGAGTCACAAAGGGGCTGTATATTCTCTAACACTGGTATGAAATCAACTACCATACAAACTGCTTCCCAACTCCAGTGTGCTAAATTATGCAGTACAAGCAAGTAAATATTTAAAATCTATGATCATGGAAAACAAGTCTGCTGGTTTTCATACTCATGCACCAAACTGGGATTGCAGTGGCAGAAAACATTTCCAGTAGTGATTTGGTGGGAATGCTGATGAGCTATGGTTAGGAGAAGTGTGATTCATGGGTGTTTGTAGTAAACAAACACTAAGTTACATCCACTTCACAGTGATATCAAGGAAGCTTTTTAAATATGCTGTGTTTCTGGTAGACATATTTCTAAAGCAGTTTCAATGATCAATTGTGTAATTGAGCACAGAGGAGAGGTTAAAAAGCAGGTAATTTATGTAACAGACTGCTTTTTAGAGATTCTTAAAGCTGCAGCCCTCAGCAGTAGTGTCTCCTCTAAATGTATCTTTGTCTACCTGAGCCAGTTGCCATACACACAAGAGTTAGCACTGGGACAGGCTGCTCATTTCCACAGATTAGGGACAAAGCACCATTAGCTGTTCCTGAAGCAGGGGTAGTTTTGATAATTGGGAGATAATTAGGAGAATTTTCAAGAAGAAAGGACAGAGATGAGAGTGTCAGCCTTTAGAAAGTAAAAAAAAAAAAAGGTATATAACCTTGATCATTGAATAATCACTTAAACATTTGTTAAATTGTAACTCTTCATTGGCTGCTCTACTTTCTAAAAGTTAAGAACTGCCCTTTGAACCTCTCTATCCCTCAGACTCCAAACCCTGTACTTTGTACAGACCAACAAGTTCTCAGAGTGTCTTGGTGTGCCTAGTGATAGCAGAGGCTCTACAGCATTCTTCTCATTTGAACTATTACCTTTTTTTTAATTTGTGGTTTTTATTGTCCTTGTTTCGCCTTAGGATATGGTTTCTTGTAGCCCAGGATGGTCTCCATTCACAAAGTTGCAGAGAATGATCTTCTTGAGCTTGTTCTCCTCCTGTCTCTCAATCCCACGTAATTTTAAGGTATTTCATTTGAGCTATATTCCTAGATGCCTATTATATTTTGCTTTATTTTTTATATAGGTCTTACTGAGATCCTCAGGACTTGAATTTACTCTGTAATCCAGGCAGGCCTGCTACTTGCCATCTGCCTGCCTCCTGAGTAGCTGGGATTACAGGCCTATGTTACCAGGTCCAACTTTAAAGAAACATTAATTTTGAGTTCTGTTTTGGGGAGTGGTTTTACTTTGGTTTGTTTGTTTATTTGTTTGAGACAGGGTCTTACTGTGTAGCCTGGCTGACCTCTGATACTCACAGAAATCTGTCTGCTTCTGCCTCCCAAATGCTTGGATTAAAAGTATGTGCTGCCATTCCTGGCTAATATAGGTTATTTCTAATGGTCATGCTTTAAAAAAAAAACTAGTAAGCCGGGCGGTGGTGGCGCACGCCTTTAATCCCAGCACTTGGGAGGCAGAGGCAGGTGGATCTTTGCGAGTTCGAGGCCAGCTTGGTCTACAAAGCGAGTTCAGGACAGCCAGAGCTGTTAAACAGAGAAACCCTGTCTCGAAAAACCAAAAAAAAAAAAAAAACTAGTAATCCAAATTATATAATTAAAATAATGATTTTAACTGGAATATTTTATTAATCATAATGGCACATTTGAACCCAGGCATGGTGGTGCACCCCTTTAAGCCCAGCACTCGGGAAGCAAAGCCAGGCAGATCAAAGATCTCTGTGAGTTTGCGGCCAGCTTGGTCTACAAAGCAAGTTCAGGACAGCCAGACAGAGAAACCCTGTCTCAAACAAACAAAAGAATGTCACATTTGATAACCATAAACAAGCAATTTACTGGAGCTAGGATTGCTCATTTGTTAAAGTGCCTGTCATGTAATGGTGAGAACCAGAATTCAGTCCCCAGCACCCACAAAATGGCAGCACATGTCTCCTCCAGTGCTAGAGCAGGTACCTTAATCAATTAATGAGTTTGGTGAGAGCCTTCTGTCTTAAAAACATAAGGTGTTGAACAATTGAGGAAAAAAACTAAAATTGACCTCAGGCCTCCACATGCATACACACCCATATGAATACATACTTGAACACGGATGTAAAAAAAATTCCAACATCTACAAAATACACATTCTTCCTACCAGACTCAAAATAAATCCCATTTTAAGCCTTAAGAAATGTTCAAAAATCAATTAATTTCTTGTATCTTAGCAGGTCATATTAGAATAAAATTGGAAATTAACAGGTTGTGAAACTACAGAAAATATGCAAACATGGAGTCTGAATAAAACACTTTTGAATGATTGGTGGGTCATTGGATAAATCGATGAGGACAATGAAAAATTCTTAGATTCAAAGACAAAATGAAAAGATAATTTGACAAAACCTTTGGGATACAGATAAGGCAGTTCTAAGAAGTGATCATGCCTCTATGTGAAATCATGAGCCAGGCTTGGTGGTACACAGCTGTGATGCCTGCACATGGCAGGTTGAAACAGGAGCATCATGAGTGTGCAGCCGGCCAGGAGTGTGGCTCAATAAGGAGACTCTGTCCCAAAACAAACAACAGGATCAAGGAAGTCTCGAATAAATAACATCTTGTTGCACCTCAAGGCTCCAGAATCATGAGAATAACCAGACACAAAATTAGGCGAAAGTGATAAAAATCAGGGTTGAAATAAATAAAGTGGTGACAAAAAAGGCAAAAGATTTATGAAAAGAAGACTTGGTTATTTTAGAAAATGAGTGAAGTTAGATAAGCTGAAAGAATGAAAGACATAAATCCATAAAATTAAAGAAAGATGCTTAGGTCTATAAAGGATTGAGGCAAAAAGTCCACAAACAGAACTGTAAGATCAGATGGATTTTTAAATATTGTTTCTTTATGTTTATTTATCTTAGTGTGTGTGTCTGTATGTGTTTGTGCCTATGTGTCTCTGTGTGTATGTGTCTATATGTGCTTACATACATGGTCATGGTCATGCCACAGTGTGCATGTGAAGGTCACAGTTCAACTTGCAGGAGTCAATCCTCTCCTTGCACTGGGACAAGCTCAGGTCTTCAGGCTTGGCAGCAAGCATCTTTATCCACTGAGCCATCTCTACATCCCAAGATCAGATAGATTTACTGTTGTGTTCTAATGTAACTCTAAAGATCTATCCCCAGTGCCCATCAAACTAGTCTGTGAAGTACAAAGGAAAGAAATACTTCTAAACTATTTCTATGAAGCCAAAATTACCTTGATACCAAAAGCAGAGACAGAAAAAATAGACACTAATTTTCCTAATGAACATAAATCTTCAACAAAACAGAAACCATATTCAATAATACAGTGAAGTTTTGTACACCATGAAGTTCCTTTTATTCCAGGGATACAAGGACTGCTTAACACATGCGGACCAGTAAATGTGATACAGCACGAGTAGGACCAAGACAAACCACATCATCATCTCAATCAATGTGGAAAAGGCCTTTGACAAATTTCAGAAAAGTCTTCCTGATAAAAGCCCTCAGGAAACTAAAATTAGTGCTGAGGAAATGACTTAATGGATCAAATGCCAATATGGAGACCAGAGTTTGAATACGGAAGGGAAAAAGTCAGCCAGGTGTGGTTGTCACATATAATCCTGGCGTTCATGAGCATTCCCAGGGATGCTAGCCTAGAGTAGCTAGACTAGTCATATTGGAAAATTCTGTAATCAGTGAAGGACACTGCCAAAATATATAAACTGGAGAACTATTGAGAAGATACTAGGAATCAACATCAGGCCTCCACACACATGGACACACATAGGCATGTACACTTTCACACACATGCACCTACACACATGTGAACATATGTTTCCATTCAAAAAACCAAACCTCAATATAATATTTACATACAACAAATGTATTGCCAACAAAACTGTGTTAGGAATGAGATAAGGGTGTCCACTGTCTCCACTCTTTAAAACTTTAATTCTTCACTAGACTAATAAGGGAAGAGAGAGATAAAAGTGCTACAAATGAGAAAATAAGTCAAACTATTCCTATTTGTAGACAGTATGATTATGTATTTAAAACCCTAAAGATTCTATGGGAAGTATCTGACTATCTTTGTTTAGAAATTAGTGTAAGGTATTGAAAGTACCATGAATTTAAAAAAAAATAATGTTTATAAATAGCTTATAATAACATGGAAATATGCTTTAAATTGTCAGGATAACCAAAAACAGGCAGATGAAAATTAAGATGTATTAGCCGGGCAGTGGTGGCGCACGCCTTTAATCCCAGCACTTGGGAGGCAGAGGCAGGCGGATCTTTACGAGTTCGAGGCCAGCCTGGTCTACAAATTGAGTCCAGGACAGCCAGGGCTACACAGAGAAACCCTGTCTCGAAAAACAAAAAAAAAAAAGAAAATTAAGATGTATTGAACAGTCATTTCTCAGCAGAACCAAGCAGCTACTTTCTTGCCTGTGTTTGTGTTCCCATCTGGGATTCAGAGGTTATTCATGAACTGGCATGTATTTACAGGAGATGGCAAGCAGTCTTCAAAATTGGCCTCCAGTGATGCTCACTTCCTTGCATTTGTACTGTTGCACAATCCCCTCCCCTTGAACATGACTTGGGCCTTTTGGCCAGTGTCCAACTACTAAAATATAGAAAAAGTGCTGGTTGCCATGCCTGTGATTAAGTTGCATAAAACCATGACTTCTTCTATCTTCTTGGCCTAATTTATGAGCTTCTTGACTCACGTGCTTACATGAAGCAAGTTTTTATTGTGGAAGAAACCCTGTAGCAATGAACTGAGGGTGGTTATGGCCAACAGGCGAGGAGGAACCAAAACTCTCAGTCCGGCCACCCCCAAGGAACTGAATCCTGTGAACAACTGGGTAACGAGAAGGCACAGTCTTCCCATGCCCATGCCTTCAGAAGAGAGTAAAGGCCTTGACAACGAAACATCAGTGTTCCTAAGAGGGACAGAAAGAAGGCTAGAATTAGGCTGATAAATATAGGGGTCATTTGAGGGACCCTGTCAAAGACCTTGAAGCAGAAGCAGAGGCCCAGATTCCAATAAAAAGTTATGAAATAATAGATATTTCTCCAAAGCACAAAGAGTTGAGGAAGTTTGCTATAGAGACTAAATAACTTCTCACCGTTCCTGTGTTATTTATGATACTAAATAGTACATATGTACATTTGTATATAGTTTGGGGTATACTAAGTCATGAAGTAAGACACTGGTTTTTTACATGGACAATAAGGCAAGCTTTGAGCACTAACTACAATAAGAGTCTGGGCAGTCTAACTAGGAAATGAACTGCTTGCCTTGCATATGTGACATTCTAAATTCCATAACAGAAACAAAATAAAAGGAAAATGAACACTGAAAATTGTCTTATCTTTCTAAAATGTTTTAGAGTGGTTAATTAAATTTTTTAAATATTCAATTTTAATTTTATTTGAGTCATTTTAATTTTCATTGACTAAAAATACATTTTGCCATTGAATTTTAAAATGATCACCCACCTTTCCCCCCTTCAATTCCAAGTTTAAAATTTAACTTTTTTAAAAAAGATTTATTCATGCTGGGTAATGGCAGTTAGTGTACACCTTTAATCCCAGCACTTGGGAGGCAGGGGCAGGCAGATCTCTGAGTTCAAGGCCACCTTGGTCTAAGGAGTGAGTTCCAGGACAGCGAGGCTACACAGAGAAATCCTATCTCGAAAAACCAAATTAAAACAAAAAATTATGTGCGCCATTTGAATGTCAAATGCCTACAAGCAGTTGTAAATCTCTTAACCATCTCTCCAGCCCTAACATTAACTCTTGAATACCTGCATTTCAGATAGGAATGGCTGAGGTAACTGTAGGCCAAGAATCGTCCTGAGGGTGTTCACATAAATGAATATACACACCCATGAAAAATGTTTAAAATTAAGCATGCCAAGAATAGGAATTTACATGCACATAATGTGAGATTTTAAAAATACAAAAATACAGTGCTCCTTATGCTAACCTGTTATTTCAGGAATTCCAGGGGCAGGATAAATTTTGTCCAATAGTTTTGTGTGTGTGTGTGTGTGTGTGTGTGTGTGTGTGTGTGTGTGTGTGT
>CAJQZJ010000836.1:14450-29382 GCA_907164525.1 Lophiomys imhausi
TGTGTGTGTGTGTGTGTGTGTGTGTGTGTGTGTGTGTGTGTGTGTGTGTTTTGTTTTTTGAGACAAGGCCTCGAGAATCACAGGCTAGTATCACAGTCAGTCCTTGAAAATGGTCTCAATTTTCTGATCCTCCTGCCTCTAATTCCTGAGTATTGGGTTAAAGCCATAAACAACCACACCCAGGTCATGTGGTTCTGGGATCAATCCTAGAAATTTGTTCATACCAGGCAAGCACTCTTTGGGACTACATCCACAGCCCACCAATAGTACTTAAGATTCATTTTACTAAAGGCTCATTTGGTGGCTGAAGCAAGAGTCAGTACAAGGGTCAGTGTGGGTCAGTAATATGTGTTACATGGTCGGTATTCCTTCCCAGAAAAATCACCAATGTTCTATGTTTCAGAAAAGCACCAACACCAGAGGTTTCAGGGTGACTTTATGTGCAAGGTGTCTGTGCTCTTTCTGGACAGCTGCTGGGGTTCTTTCCAGCCCAGAAATGGGGTACTTTCTTTTGATAGTGTTCTCTGTAGTACTACTACCATGTCACAGGTGTGGATGCTCCTGTGACACCTTTAAGGCACTTAGCCACCTATATCACCCAGAAAGGACCAGAAGGACTTCTCTCCAGAGTCTGGGGACCTGGAAGCAGAAAAATATTGGTATCAGGACTGCTTCTGCAACCATCTGTTTCGTAGCCTCTATCGAGGTCATCATTAAAGGCATTATTGGGGGACTCTTTCTGGAATGAGCACTCCCACACTAATGACAAGCAAGAGAGGAGAGACATGGTAGACAGAGCCAGGGCAGCTCCATCCCAAGTCCAATTCACATTCTCATTTTATACTCTAAAACCACAAGGTGGGGCGTGTAAGCAAGCAAGATTTTACAGAGGAGTATGTGACAGTCAGCAGGTTGTTAAGGGCAATGACCCATTGTTTATGTTATTTTTCCAGGTCATTCTGTGACAGGCAGCAAGTGAAGTCATGCTTGGCAAATATGAGTTCAAACAGTGCTTTCGGTAAATCACTAAATAAATCAGGATCTAATAATAATTGGTCTTTTCTAACTTACTCTACTTCAACATAAACCAATGGTACATAAAAACAGCTGCAGAAATTAAACACCAAGCAAATAAAACTGCCAATCAACAAGTGGTCTAATGTACCAAATACAGTTTCCATCAGAAGAAATACAAATATCAAATAATACTTTGTTAAGGTGCAAAATCCCTTGTTGGGGGGAAGTGAAAGTTAAAACTACTTCGTGATACCACCTCAATCTGAATGGCTATCATCAAGAAATCTGACAACAGGGACTGGAGAGATGGCTCAGTGGTTAAGAGCACTGGCTGCTCTTCCAGAGGACGTGAGTTCAATTCCCAGCACCCACATGATGGCTCACAACCGTCTGTAATGAGATCTGGTGCCCTCTTCTGGCCTGCAGGTATACATGCAGACAGAACACTGTATACATAATAAATAAATTTTTTTAAAAATCTGACAAGTGTCAGAGAGTCATATGAGAGGAAAGAGGAAATGTATTTGCTGCTGGTGGGATGCAAATTAATGCAGTCACTGTGGAAATCAGTATGGAGGGTCCTCAAAAAATTAAAACTACAACTGCCATGTGACCATATCCCACTTCTGGGCATATGCCCAGAGAACTCCATATCTTACCATAGAGATATTCATACATCTGTTTATTGTTGCTGTTCTGTGAACACGCTATAGCAAAGAAGTGGAATGAATTAAATGTCCATGAATGGGTAATGAAAACCTGCTTCGTTTAACCAGAACATTATTCAGCTCTAAAGAGAAAAGGCCCAGGTATGGAGGCTCATGCCTCTAATCTCTGCAGATAAGGAAACAGGGGCAGCAGAGCAGTTGGTGAGCAAGGCCAGTTCGGTCCACTCAGTGAGCTCCGAGCCTGGCAAACCTACACAGTGAGACACTGTCTGAAAAAAAAAAAAAAAAAAAGGTTGCAGGGCTTGGAGAAATTAAAAGCACATGCTGCTCTCCCAAAAGACCTGTGTTTGATTCCTAGTGTCCACCTGGTTAACAAATATCTGTAATTCCATTTCCAAGGGATCCAATAACCTCTTCTGGCCTCCATGGATACCATACATACATACATACATACATACATACATACATACATACAAGCAAAACACACATAAAATAAAAATTGAGTACATCTAATAAAAATTTTTTAAAAGGGCTGGAGAGAAGACTCTGCTGTTAAGAGCACTGGCTGCTCTTCCAAAGGACCCTGGTTCAAATCCCAGAACCCTCATGGCTGTTCACAGCTATCTAATTGCTGGGTGTGGTAGCACATGTCTTTAACCCCAGCACTTAGGAGACAGAGATCTCTGTGAGCTCAAGGCTAGCCTGGTCTACAAAGTGAGTCGAGGATAGCCAGGTCTACACAGAGAAACCCTGTATGGAAAAACAAAACAATATTAAAATAAATATTTTAAAATTTAAGAAAAGATTACAGGAAAATAGATGGAATAGGATTGTGTAATATTAAGCGAGGTAAGTCACCTGTTCTTCATATGCAGATCTTATCCTATTCTCTGTGTGTGTGTGTGTGTGTGTGTGTGTGTGTGTATACACTGCTGGACACGGGGATGGAGTAAAACATTTAGGAAGAAGAAGAAGAATGGGTAGTATCAGATGATGCAGAAGGACAGAATGCAGCTAGCCATGAAAGGATAGAAGGTAATTGTTTTTCTAGTTTTACCCCTGTCACAGATTTTTCTTTTAAAGAGCAACTCCCAAGCATTACTGCACTTGCTATAATTTGTGACTAATATATCAATAACACCTTCCTTAATTATGAAACGTAATGTCACGCCTCCGCTGGTCAGGCTTCCCCAGAAGTTTTGCTCAGTCTCATTTTCTGGAGGACGGCAGGCTTAAAAACATGATGGAGTAAACATATTTCAGTGGCCAGTAGATGGCGATCGTGATCTGCTGTTTGATTTTCACTTCCTTCTTATGCTTTTATATTAAACCAACACTTCTTTTTTTTTTTAAGATTTATTTATTATGTGTACAGTGTTCTGTCTGCAGATATATCTGCAGGCCAGAAGAGGGCACCAGATCTCATTATGGATGGTTGTGAGCCACCATGTGGTTGCTGGGAATTGAACTCATGACCTCTGGAAGAGCAGCCAGTGCTCTTAACTGCTGAGCCATCTCTCCAGCCCAAACACTTCTTTTTTTTAATGGGGTAGACCTACTTCCACAGGAATTGTGGAATGAGTTAGCCTATATTCTAGTAAGGCTTATTAACATCCACAGTAATAAATTCACTTATAGTGGTAACTGTTCTATCAAAAGGTCCATATTTTAAAGTTGTTATTTCTTTTTTTTATGTTTATTTATTACTTCAGGTTATATCTCTTTCCAGCCTCCCAGTCCTGCCCTCCCACCCTCTATCCCCTATCCCTTCCATCCCACTTCTCCAGAGTGGAGTGTCCCTACATATCAGTCCCTTGCCTCAGTTCAGCAGTCATATGAGGGCTGAGAGCCTCCTCATACACTCGGGGCCTACAAGGCAGCACCACTCGGGCAAAATGTCTCATTGACAGATAACAAAGTCTATGTTCCTGTTCCCTTTGGTGCATTGGTTGTAGTATAGTTATGCTGTACTATATGGCTAAAATCCGATTATAAGTGAATAGATGCCATGTGCATCCTTATGAGTCTGGGTTAGCTCACTCAGGATGAGCTTCTCTAGTTCCATCCATTTGGCTGTAAATTGCATGATTTCGTTGTTTCTAATGGCTGAGTAGTATTCCATTGTGTAGATTTCTTAATGGCTATTAAAATAGTTCTACCAAGAGTCAGACCCTCCAGATCCTTAGAACCCCTCAATTTATTTCACAGGTGACGCTAAATCTTGGGTGTCCCTTGAAACACTAAACAAGAATTCAAGCCCTTATACCCCTTTCATTGGTCCTTGGGTGCAGTCAAGGATGCAGCAGAGCATTGAGTGAGATGCCAAGACAACTCAAACAGAGAGGCTGGACTTGGAACCAGCAATCCCAAGAGCTGAGGAAATCATGTGTGCTACTATTTAGGACTATGACTGGCACCTAAATCCACTTTGGACTGGCTTTTGAAGAAGAGAGTGATACCCAAGAAGAGGAAATTAACCTGGGGGAAAAATATGAAAGGCACTATCATTGGAACTATTGGTGAAGCAGACAGAACAGTTCCACCATGGAATTCTTAAGTCCATGAGCCAGCAGACTGGACTGTCTGACATTGGGTTTCTGTCCCGGAGCAGAAGGTGGGCAGGCAGAGCAGTTGGGGAGGGAAGCGGACGTTGGCAGGAGGGGCCGAAGCTCCGCCCAACCACGGCAAAGCAGCTGGGGTGGGAGGTCTGTTCAGAAGGTGGAAGGGACTGAAGCTCCGCCCACCCAAGGCGGAGCAGATAGGGAGGGAAGCGGCCAGGCCTGTGGCGGAGAAGCCTAGTGGGTAACCAGAAGCCAGGGGAACATAGCTGTATTCGGGTAAACCCAGACACATTAGGTGTGGAGCCAGGCCCTGTCAGCCTCCATGATGACAAACAAAGCCCACAAAATCTGTGCCTGGGCAAACAGGCCCATACCATTAGAACCATTGAAGGCTGATCACTCAGTGTGCAAAATAGAGAAGTCTGAACTGGGAGCAGTGTAACAATCCCGGACCATTACTCACTACCTGGGAATAGGCTGCACCAGCTCCCAACGATTCAGGCTATTAAAACCACAGTGACCCTGAGATCCCCCTGTAAGCAAGGACAGATAGCCAAGCAATTCGACTCCTTCACCAAAGCATCCCCTGTGGATCCAAACACAGAAAACGACAAGAACAGACAGCTAAACACACACACACATGGCCAAAGGTCCAAGAAAAAATAGAAATCAAGGAAATATGACTCCAACAAAGCAGAATTATCCTAGCTCATCCAATTCGGATGACCTCACACCAACAGTAACACATGAAAACGATGACAATTCTGCATTATGGAAAGTGATAGAGTCCCTTCAAGAAGAACTTAAATCTATGAAGGTATTCAAAGACGCCACAATTTTACAAGCCAAAACAATGAACAATACCATTAAAGAGCTCCAAACCAAGGTGACAGAGCTTGGACAGGAAAAAGACAAAGCAATGAAAGATTTTCAGACAAAAACAAGTAAGCTGGAGAAGGAAATGTACAAAACGAACAATACCATACAAGGTATGAAAATAGAAATAGAAACAATAAAGAAAACACAGTCAGAGTTAAAAGAGGAAGTGGAGAACCAAGGGAAGAGAACAGGAACTACGGATGCGAGTATCAACAATAGGATGCAAGAGATGGAAGACAGGATCTCAGGCATGGAAGATTCAATGGAAGAAATCAGTACAACATCCAAAGAAAATGAGAAGGCTAAAAAATCTCTCACCCACAACATCCAAGAAATCAAGGACTCAATGAAAAGACGGAACCTAAGAATCATAGGCATAGAGGAAAGAGAAGACTCCCAACTCCAAGGTCCAGGAAATATCTTCAACAAAGTCATAGAAGAAAACTTCCCAAACCTGAAAAAAGAGATGCCAATAAAAATCCTAGAGGCTTACAGAACACCAAACAGATTAGATCAGAAAAGAAACTCCTCTCGCCACATAATAATTGAAATACCAAATGTACAGAACAAAGAAAGGATATTAAAAGCTGTAAGAGAAAAAGGCCAAGTCACATACAATGGTAGACCCATCATAATTACACCTGACTTCTCCTCAGAAACTTTAAAAGCTAGAAGGGCCTGGACAGATTTTCTACAAGTCCTGAGAGATCATAGGTGCCCAGCCAGACTACTATACCCAGCAAAACTCTCTATCAACATAGATGGAGAAAACAAGATATTCCATGACAAAATCAAATTTAAACAATATATCCCCACAAACCCAGCCCTACAGAAAATCCTAGAAGGAAAATTCCATCCCAGAGAAGAAAACTTCACCCAAGAAAACAAAGGGAATAGAAAACCCCTCAGCAACTAAACCAAAAGAGACACAGGACCATCACCTATACCAAACTAATGGGAAATAACAACCCCAGGTCACTAATATCCATCAACATCAATGGTCTCAACTCCCCAATAAAAAGACACAGACTTACAGAGTGGATCCGCAAGCAAGACCCGTCCCTTTGCTGCATACAAGAAACACATCTCACTACCAGAGATAGTCACTACCTCAGAGTAAAGGGCTGGGAAAAGGTTTTCCAAGCAAATGGACCCAGAAAGCAAGCTGGAGTAGCCATCCTAATATCAAACAAAACAGACTTCCAACTGAAGTTAATGAAAAAAGACAAAGAAGGGCATTATATACTCATTAAAGGGAATATTCATCAAGAGGAAATCTCAATACTGAACATCTATGCCCCAAATACAAAGGCACCTACTTTTGTAAAAGAAACACTTCTAAAACTTAAATTGCACATCGATCACAACACATTAGTAGTGGGAGACTTCAACACCCCACTCACAACAATGGACAGATCATCAAGACTGAGGCCAAACAGAGAAATATTGAGTCTAACAGAGATCATGAAACAAATGGACCTAACAGACATCTACAGAACGTTTCACCCAAACACAAAGGAATACACCTTTTTCTCAGCACCCCACGGAACCTTCTCCAAAATCGACCATATAGTTGGACATAAAGACAGCCTCAACAGATACAAGAAAATTGAAATAACCCCTTGTATCTTATCAGACCACCACCGAATAAAGCTGGTCTTCAACAGCATAAGAATCAACAGAAAGCCTACACACACATGGAAATTGAACAGCTCCTTACTAGATGACCACTGGGTCAGGGAAGAAATAAAGAAGGAAATCAAAGACTTCTTAGAATCCAATGACAATGAAGACACAACATACCCAAACCTATGGGATACAATAAAAGCTGTGCTACGAGGAAAGTTCATAGCACTAAGTGCATTCAAAAAGAAAATTGTGACAGCTCATATTAGTGAATTAACAGCTAAGCTGGGTGAATTGGAAAAAAAAAGAAGCAAACACGACCAAGAGGAGCAGAAGGCAGGAAATCATCAAACTTAGGGCTGAAATCAACAACTTAGAATCAAAAAGAACTATACAAAGAATCAATGAAACCAAGAGTTGGTTCTTTGAGAAAATCAACAAAATAGACAGACCCTAGCCAAATTAACTAAAAGGCAAAGAGAAAGAACCCAAATCAACAAAATCAGAAATGAAAAGGAAGAAATAACAACAGACATCGAGGAGATCCAGAAACTATTCGGTTCCTACTTTAAAAATCTATACTCCACCAAATTTGAAAACCTAAGCGAAATGGACAATTTCCTCAATAAATTCCACCTACCAAAACTAAATCAAAATCAGATTAACAGCTTAAACAGCCCAATAACCCCTAAGGAAATAGAAACAGTCATTAATAATCTCCCAACCAAAAAAAGCCCAGGGCCAGATGGCTTTAGCACAGAATTCTACTGGACTTTCAAAGAGGAGCTAACACCATTACTCTTCAAACTCTTCCACCACATAGAAACAGAAAGAACACTGCCAAACTCATTCTATGAAGCCACTGTCATTCTGATTCCTAAACCACACAAAGACCCAACAAAGAAAGAGAACTTCAGACCAATCTCCCTCATGAACATAGATGCAAAGATACTTAATAAAATACTAGCAAACCGAATTCAAGAACACATCAAAAATATCATACATTAGCCGGGCGGTGGTGGCGCACGCCTTTAATCCCAGCACTTGGGAGGCAGAGGCAGGTGGATCTTTGTGAGTTCGAGGCCAGCCTGGTCTACAAAGCGAGTCCAGGACAGCCAGAGCTGTTAAACAGAGAAACTCTGTCTCGAAAAACCAAAAAAAAAAAAAAAAAAATCATACATCATGATCAAGTAGGCTTCATCCCAGGTATGCAGGGATGGTTCAATATACGAAAGTCTATCAATGTAATTCACCATATAAACAAGATGAAAGAAAAAAACCACATGATAATCTCGCTAGATGCAGAAAAAGCATTTGACAAAATCCAACACCCCTTCATGCTAAAAGTCCTGGAGAGAACAGGCATACAAGGACCATACCTAGAAATAATAAAGGCAATATACAGCAAGCCAGTGGCCAACATCAAATTAAATGGAGAGAAGCTTGAAGCATTTCCTCTAAACTCAGGGACAAGAAAAGGATGTCCACTTTCACCATATCTCTTCAATATAGTACTTGAATTTCTTGCTAGAGCAATAAGACAACTAAAGGAAATCAAAGGGATAAACATTGGAAATGAAGAAGTCAAATTATCCCTATTCACAGATGATATGTTAGTATACATAAGCGACCCCAACATCTCCACCAAAGAACTCTTACAGCTGATAAACAACTTCAGCAAGGTGGCTGGATACAAAATTAACTCAAAAAAATCATAAGCCCTTCTTTATACAACAAACAAGCATACCGAAAAAGAAATAAGGGAAACAACCCCCTTCACAATAGCCACAAACAATATAAAATACCTGGGGGTAACTCTAACCAAGCATGTAAAGGACCTATATAACAAGAACTTCAAACCCCTGAAGAAAGAAATGGAAGAGGCATTTAGAAGATGGAAAGATCTCCCATGCTCATGGATAGGTAGGATCAACATAATAAAAATGGCTATTCTACCAAAAGCAATATATAGATTCAATGCAATTCCTATCAAAATACCGACACAATTCTTTATAGACTTGGAAAAAGCTATACTCAACTTCATATGGAACAACAAAAAGCCCAGAATAGCTAAATCAATCCTGTACAATAAAAAGGCATCTGGAGGTATCACCATCCCAGATTTCAAGCTGTACTACAGAGCAATAATAATAAAAACAGCATGGTACTGGTATAGAAACAGACCAGTGGATCAATGGAATTGAATTGAAGACCCAAACATGGACCCACACACCTATGGCCAACTAATCTTTGACAAAGAAGCCAAAACCGCACAATGGAAGAAGGACAGCATCTTCAACAAATGGTGCTGGTCCAACTGGATGTCCACTTGTAAAAGAATGAAATTAGACCCATACCTATCACCTTGTACAAAACTTAATTCCAAGTGGATCAAAGACCTTAACAAAAGGCCGGCCACACTAAAGATAATAGAAGAAAAAGTAGGAGAAACCCTCGAACTCATTGGCACAGGTGACAACTTCCTGAACAGAACACCAACAGCTCAGGACCTGAGATCAACAATCAATAAATGGGACCTCATGAAACTGAAAAGCTTCTGTAAGGCAAAAGACACTGTCATTCGAACAAAACAGCAGCCTACAGACTGGGAGAAAATCTTCACCAACCCCACATTTGATAGAAGGCTATTATCTAAAATCTACAAAGAACTCAAGAAACTAAATGCCAAGAAACCAAATAATCCAATCAAAAAATGGGAGACGGAGCTAAATAGAGAATTCACAAAGGAGGAATCCCTAATGGCTGAGAGACACTTGAAGAAATGCTCAGCATCCTTAATCATCAGAGAAATGCAACTCAAGACGACTCTGAGATTCCATCTCACACCTGTCAGAATGGCTAAGATCAAAAGCTCAAATGACAGCACATGCTGGCAAGAGTGTGGAGAAAGGGGAACCCTACTCCATTGCTGGTGGGAGTGCAGGCTTGTGCAACCACTATGGAGGTCTGTCTGGTGATATCTTAGAAAACTTGGAATAGCTTTGCCTCAGGACCCAGCCATACCGTTTCTGTGTTTACACCCAAATGCCTCTTCACAGAATCAAAAGGAAGTTTCCTCATCTATGTTTATAGCAGCCTTATTTGTAATAGCTAGAAACTTGAAACAACCCAGATGTCCCTCAACCGAAGAATGGGTTAAAAAACTGTGGTACATCTACACAATGGAATATTACTCAGCTATCAGGAACAATGAAATCATGCAATTTGCAGCCAAATGGATGGAACTAGAAAAGCTCATCCTGAGTGAGCTAACCCAGACTCAGAAGGATGCACATGGCATCTATTCACTTATAGTAGGATTTTAGCTATATCGTACAGGATATCTGTACTACAACCAACACACCAAAAGGAACATGGACATAAATTTCTTTTTTCTTTTCATTTCTTTTTCTTTCTCCTTTCCCTCTTTTTTTCTCTTTCATTTTCCTCTGTTTTTTTGTTGTTGTTCTTTGTTTTTGTGGGTTTGTGTGTCTGTTGGTTTTTTTTTTTTTTTTTTTTTAGTTTCCCCCCCGTAGCAAGGAGACACCTTTCACTGGCAGTACTGCCTCATAGGCCCCCGGTGTATGAAGAGGCCCTCAGCCCTCATATGACTCCTTATCTGTGGTGAGAGACTGGTATGCAGGGACACTCCACCCCAGAGGATCAAGACGGAAGGGTCAGGGGGTAGAGCATGGGAGGGTGGGGCTGGGAAGCAGGAAAAGAGGACAATATGTCAAGGATGTAACCTGTAGCAACAAACAAATAAATTTACTAATTAAAAAAAAAAGCAGGTAACAACATTAAAACACTGTAAATAAAATAAAGGACACAGCCGTTCAACCTGGTTTTATGAACCTCCAAGTGTCAAAAAAACGTAGAGCTAAGGTAAAATACAGGAGAAATGTGGTGTTAACCCATGCCTTTAACTTCAGCAGAGACGGGAGGAGCACCATAGAGTTAGTGGACTTATAAATTCTAGAGTTACACGGAAAAGGGTGGTGAGGGTACACACCCTTAATCCCATCATTCAAGAAGAGTACACCCCTAACCCCAACACACTAGAGACAGAAACAGGCAGATCTCAGAGCTCAAGGTCAGCCTGATACAAAACAAACTCTAAATAAAGAAAAACTTCGATCCAGGAGTGGTGGAACACATCTTTAATCCCCTCAGATGGGAACCACAGGTCTCGGATCCCAATAATTAGAATGCAGAGACACACACATAGGATTTGGAAGGACCTAAGTTTAAAAGCTACTTACAAAAGGCCCACTCAATACAAACAAATTGTCCTTCGAGATCTCAAAATATATACACTAAAGCTGGTTTAGCTCCAAAATAACTAAATAATTTCTTCTTTAAACCAGATTGAAAGATAACACTTTATATATTGTCAAAAACCAAATTTGCTTCAGGAGAAATATTACCTACACCCCTCCCCACAAAAAAAAGAGGGTGATTGTCCCTGAGTGAGGAATAGGGCAGGGCTCTGTTCTTATCTTTCCAGGAGAATCAAAGCATCCATTCAAGGAACCCAGGGACAACTGGACAATGGAAACCTCAGCAGAAATCAGAATCAGACACCAAAAGAAGATGAGTGACCCAGATGATTCAGCCTGACAGACTCCCTCAGTAGATGTCTCCATCAAAAGCCTACAACCACAACAACTCAATATCGCTAAGACCGTTCAGCTCTACACAATGCCCCAGCCAGAACCTCAGTAAAGCCTGGAAGTTCTGCTTCTGCCTACAAACTCCTTAGGACATCTAAACAGCTGAGAACAGAAGGACTGAACATAAAAGGATTGTATTAACATTTTTAACCATTTTTCCATTTTGGTTTGGGCCCCAAACAGGTTTACTACGACCCAACTCAGCAGGAAGTCATTTTAAGAGAGCGATGTCCCATACCCAGAGGGTGGGGAGGGTGTTTCTCTGCCCCCCCCCCTTTTTTCGGTTATTTGAAGGACAACTGAAAACTCTGTTATTTAGGGGAAGAGATTACAAGTTGTTAAATGGTCCTGTTTAATGGGTTTTGGAGGTTAGACCCAGGGTATTCCTTCTTTCACTTTTCTGTATCCTTCTTTATCTCCTATGTAGGAATGCACGGACTTGAGAAAAATCGAGACATAGACAGCACAGGAAGGATCAAGAAGAAAGGTCACATTATTGAATATGCCCTTATACCCTTGTATATTGATACAAAATTAATAGTATAGTTGGCTAAAGTGGTATTGACCATTGTTTATTGTGCAAAAATAAGATTGTATTGGTCTACGTCAGTATTGATATTTGTATATTGATACAAAATTAAGATTATAGTTGGCCACAATGGTATTGACCCTTGTATATGGACACAATATTAAGATTGTATTGGGCCGCATAGGCATTGATCTTTGTATATTGATACAAAATTAAGAGTATATTTAGCCACATTTGAATAGATCTTTGTATATTGATACAAAATTTAAGGTAACGCTTCCTAATGGTATCGTACCTAGAGATACTTAAAAATGAAATGTGAAGCTCTGGCCTCTTGATACCAACCGTCTTAAACTGTTTAGGATAGTTAAGAAAAACAAACTCCTAGTCATGCATGCATGTCACCTTGTTAGCTACTAAGACAGTCTATCACAGATATTCTCTAAGCTACTCAGTAATCAAGTTGTTAAGAGACAAGCAACATTTGCTTATCTAAATACAAGAGATAGATAGGGCATCTTCAAAAACCCCAAGAGATCTGCAGAATATGGCATTCAAAGATGTGGTCTTAAATTAAGATTTTTTTTTTGATATTGTGACATATCAGCTCCTGACAGCACCCCCTATTCTACTCCAAGTAGAAGAAAAGCATCGAAGAATCTCCAGTGTGAGATGGTTGAATTAGTGGCAAGCCTATCTCTTGGCATGTAAAAACTCCTTGCTTCAACTGCAGACAGACTGCTGTCCAAAAAGGACAAAACTTGGTAGCAGGGAAGTCGACAGCCTGGCTCTGCCAAGACAGGGTAGGTTAGTCCTTCACAATCCCTGCTCTACAATAAATGTCTGTCAGAGAAACAGGACCAAAATGCTGAAGACTGATGCTGGAATGTATGGAGAGAAAATGGGAACTGTCCAGGTAGTCACTGGTTTGTCATTTCTTAGTATTGGAAGCTGCAGGCCCTGCACTTCTTATACAATCAGATATATTTATCCTTCTCAGCTCTCTGAGGTGGTTGAAGAATAGACAGCTTGAGTCTCATAGCTAAATTTTGAGTTGTTTAGGAATCAAGAGGGCGTTCTAGATCTAAGAAGATGGTTATAATAGTGATGCAAGTTAGTATGAAAGCTAAGTCAGTTATAGAACTTTAAACTCATGGAGATGGTTAGAAGGTAGAAGGTTAAAGTCAGGGGCCAAATATGTATGAACTGGACATTGGGAAGGTATACTGGGCCATTTAACTCTCATAAATGTGGCATATTTAATTCTGCTGTTTTGTATAGAATTTACTGTTATAAGAGAAAGAACCATTTGTTGAAATGAAAAGCGAAGCTGTTGCAGGGGGAAGAGGGTGGAAGGGTGGGACAGGAAGGGGGAATAGGGAAGGGTTTGCGACTGAGATGTAACTTGAAAAAAAATAAAGTACTTATAAAAAAAATCAAGAATCAAAACATGAATGTGTGAAATTCTCAAACAATTAAAAAAAAAAGTCCCTGAAGAAAGATAAGAAAGATACAAGGATATAATACTCAGAAAGGAGCAGGGTGCTAGGAATATTGATGAGTATTATTTCTACCCTGGATCCCACCAATACTGGCACAAGCTTTGTTGCTGACTTTTCTGAAATCTGATCATATGTCCACAGAAGCTGAGCTCTCAGGTGCCTGGCACATGACCTCTAGGCTCTAGCTGGTACAATAACTGAGGTTAGCTCTATCTGCCAACATGAAATAGTTTTAAAACCAGGCAAAAGATAAGATTCAATGGTTCTCAGACTCTGCTTATTAACCAGTGAATGGACAGTAATCTCTGAGGCCGAGAAAACAACATGTGAACCCCATGATCACCCCATTTCACTGCCTCAAGAGAGTTCTCTACTACAATTCAGAAACTGGGGGTATAGGTAGAACCTCATATTTTTGCTGAACTCAGGGTCTGGGGAAGCTAAGGCAGCAAGAATCACTGCAGTATATCAAAAAGGAAACTCCTGCCTAGAGGGATTGGCCCAAGACTTACAGAAATCTCCCCCTTCATTGCTCAGGGGAGTCTAGTGTGTGTGTGTGTAAATACCTGAGACTTAAAAAAAAAACCCACAAATTTCCAACATTTTCTTTGAGCATACTTATGTCTGATTTTAAAAATAAACAAAACTCACCAAAAATTATAAAAACAGTTTTTAAATGTGAGTCAGTAAATCCCATCTTTTCTCCCAGAGATCATTCTAATAAATGTCTGTCAGTTCTACCAAAGAGTCTTAACCAATATACTTTACAATTCCACTTCTAGGTTTATCTTTAGAAATTAAAAAAAAAAGACTTCCAATAATTTTTGGTTATGAGAGAGTTTATCATTTTAATGTTTATAAGTGACAAAAGTTAGAAACAAGCTAGATAAAGATTTTTCTGTGTAAATTATGACAACATTCATTCTATAAAATACTTTATATAGTGTTTTTTTGTTGTTGGTTTGGTTTGGGTTTTTTTTTTAGGTTTTTCGAGACAAGGTTTCTCTGTGTAATAGCACTGGCTGTCCTGGAACTCACTCTGTAGACCAGGCTGGCCTTGAACTCACAGAGATCTGCCTTCCTCTGCCTCCCAAGTGCTGGGATTAAAGGCATGTGCCACCTACCCGGCAATTATAGACAGCTGTGAACTGCCATGTGGATGCTGGGATTTGAACCTGGGTCGTTTGGAAAAACAGCCAGTGCTCTTAACCCCTGAGCAATCTCTCCAGCCCTATAGATAGTGTTTTATAGGATATTTTATTGTCTCATTTGTTGACACAAACATGCTCATAAAAAATGAATTTTTAAAAAAAAAGGTTACAAAACAGGTTTGTGTAGAATTTTAAACAAAAATAGAACACATATTATGAAGTCTGGAGAGCTATATCTCAAAATCTCAGTAATTCTCCTTTCTGACAGACTTACCGGAGTGTGTGTGTGTGTGTGTGTGTGTGTGTGTGTGTGTGTGTGTGTGTGT
>CAJQZJ010000836.1:29392-52548 GCA_907164525.1 Lophiomys imhausi
TGTGTGTGTGTGTGTGTGTGTGTGTGTGTGTGTGTGTGTGTGTGTGTATCT
This sequence comes from Lophiomys imhausi, assembly GCA_907164525.1. Taxonomy (NCBI): domain Eukaryota; kingdom Metazoa; phylum Chordata; class Mammalia; order Rodentia; family Muridae; genus Lophiomys; species Lophiomys imhausi. Next base: position 29,444 of record CAJQZJ010000836.1, read on the forward strand.
GTCTGTATGTTGGTATCTGTGTGTGTACCTCAGTCTCCAGACTTTAAAAACGAAACAGAGGAAACTGCTACAACTCCAGTCAGCTGAATAATTAATTCATTGATTATTCAGGTAAAACTCCTATTTCCCAAGTCTTTAGATCTCTAATCAGTGTCAGAGCATTAAGACAATTGTACACTGACCAATAATAACCACTAAGCAAATGACAGCTTTCTCACTAATAACCTCAGGGAGGAATGCTGCACAGTTAAAATGATATGCCTGATAAAGTAGGAGCAGAGAGGGTTAATACATTCACTAAAACATATCAGAACAGCTTTCGCAGTGACTGGCTGATCCAATGCTTCGGCAAACACTGAGGGTGACCTATGTCCAGAGGAAAAGAATACATGTCACGCCTAACAATTTGATGTCCCAGAGTAGATCTGATTTCTTTCTCTCTTTGCTTTTCCATAGCTAAGGTCAATCCTTGGGTGGCATTTGACTTTCATGTCCTGGAATATTTTTTTCCCTGTAAATAAGTTAGTGGGTTTGAATAAAAGATCTCTGACTAGATTACAAATTACACTTTTAAAACAATTTTTAGATTCATTTTATTTTATGTTTGTGAGTGTTTTGGTTGCATGCATCTAAGTGCACCACATGCATGCCTGGTGTTCCCAGATGATGGAGAGGTGCCAGATCCCCTGGAACCAGAGTTACAGACAAGTTTGAGCTGCCATATGGGTGCTGAGAACTGAACCCAGGCCCTCTGCAGGAGCAATAAGTGTTCTTATCCACTGAACCATCTCTCCAATCCCCAAATGATAATTTTTACTTTTAAAAAGATGACCACTAAGAGCCGGGCGGTGGTGGCGCACGCCTTTAATCCCAGCACTTGGGAGGCAGAGGCAGGTGGATCTTTGTGAGTTCGAGGCCAGCCTGGTCTACAAAGCGAGTCCAGGACAGACAGAGCTGTTAAACAGAGAAACCCTGTCTCGAAAAACCAAAAAAAAAAAAAAAAAAAAAAAAAAGATGACCACTAAGGCATTAGGGCTGGAACAGCTAATGGCCAAAGTGGGTAATTTCATACTGGTAGGCTCAGCAGACTTACAAAGAGTGAGAATGTGTTAAATGTTAAAGATTCATCTGGGGTTCTTGAAAGATAGCTCTGTGGGTTTAGAGCACACACAGCTTCTGTGGAGGACAGAAGTTGCTTCTGAGCACCCACATCAAGTGACCCACAACCTCCTGTAACTGCAGACCCAAGAAATGCAAAGTTTCCTGGCCCCTAGGGACAGACACCCTTATACATGTAAATATAAACATAAACAAAATGAATGTTTTTAAAAATCCAATTGGACCCAGGCATGGTAGTATATGTCTTTAATTCCAGCACTCTGAATGCAGAGGCAGGAGGATCTCTTGACTTTCAGTCTAGACTAACAAGAAGAGTTCCAGACCAGTCAGGGCTACACAGCGAGATTCTGTGTACTTAAAATTCGGCAACCACCAGAATTTGCAATGCTGAATTCTCAATTTGAATCATAAATATTTATGATCCAAAACACAACAGGTGACTATAGTTCGTAATAACCTTTTATATATCTTACAAGGTTTCTTTTGTTTTGTTTTGTTTTTTTACTTATTTATTTTACATATATGAGAGCTCTATCTACATGTACCCCTGCATGCCAGAAGAGGGCAACAGATTCCAGTATAGATGGTTGTGAGCCACAATGGGAATTGAACTCCAGACCTCTGGAAGAGCAGACAGTGAGTGCTCTTAACCGCTGAACCATCTCTCCAGCTATATATCTTACAAGGAACTAGACGAAAACATCTTGAAGGCTCCCAAAATAGAGACATATGAAGACTCAGATGCTAATTACACTGAGTGGGTCAGTGTAATTACATACATGTGTCTGAACATCACACTGGACCCCGCTGACACACAAAATTACTTCATGTTAATAAAAAGTAAACTAATACTGTGTAAGTTAAAAATAAGACAGAAAAGTGAGCTGTTCTGCATAAAAAGGAAATGAAAAGTAGACCTCTTACAAGATTTGGTTTGTTCTTCTTGCTTTTGTGTCTTTATTTTTGTCTAATTTATTGTAGGAATGTCTGGTGGAAGGCTGGTATGGTGGGCATACATGTAATTTAACACTTGAGAAATGAGTTCTAGGTCAGCCTGGACTATATAAAAATGCCCTTCCCCCAACCCTGCCCCTGAAAAAAGCAATGTCAGCACATTGTTTTTCCATATACTAGAAAGAGCATACTGTGTTTTTCCATACTGTGAAGAATGTGTCACAGCAAATCTGATCAGCAAAATAATGTCCCTTTTCTAGCCTTGTATGGGGTTAAGAGAGGTCAAAGTCAGGGCCAAGGGTCAAAGTTGAGGACAAATTTTATTAGATGAAGAGACTATGAAGCACATGGCTAGAAAGAGAAGCAGAGGCCAGACACATATGGATCGAGTGGAGGAACAGAGCTGGAGCAAACCTAGCTCTGGACAACAGCTAGAATAGGACAGACTGCCTTCTTCACTGGCTAGCAGCTGCGGGGTCTCAACTCTGAGTTTCGGAGTACTTTAGAGAGTCAGAGTTACTAAAATAATTAAATTTAGAATGTGTGCATTTTGTTAAGCTTGGGAGAACAGTTTTTATTAAACTTTTTATCTGAATTATGTATTAAAAATTATTTTACTATCTAAATTTTCTTTGTTTTTTTTTTTTCTTTTTTTTGGATTTTTTGAGGCAGGGTTTCTCTGTGTATCTTTGCCTGTCCTGGACTCACTCTGTAGACCAGACTGGCCTCGAACTCAGAGATCCACCTGCTTCTGCCTTCCAGTGCTGGAATTAAATATGTGCACCACTGCTGCCCAGTATTATCTGAATTTTTTTATTTATAATGTTGACTGTTGGCCTATTGTTAATCCCACTGGGCAACACTAAAACCAAATTTGAAGCAAGCTTTATTAAATTCTGGCCAGGAGGGGCTGGAGAGATGGCTCAGCAGTTAAGAGCACTGGCTGCTCTTCCAGAGGTTATGAGTTCAATTTCCAGCAACCACATGGTGGCTCACAACCATCCATAATAAAATCTGGTGCCCTCTTCTGGCCTGCAGATATACCTGCAGACAGAACACTGTATACATAATAAATAAATCTAAAAAAAAAAAATTCTGGCCAGGATTATGGACATTGTCCAGGTCCATACCCAGGATTCCCAGAGGCACCAAATTACATTAGTCAGGGACTTATAAAGGCAAAATCCACAAGGCTACATATTTCCCACCTTCACCTAATCAGGGCAAACATACACCCTGTTGTACTTCCTGTCTTCATGTCTCCTACCTTTGTGTGATCAAGCAAATCCTGGGCAGTTGGGGCAACCAAGCTTGTTTATAGAAGTAAAAATATGTGGCTTGTCAGCCTACATGAACAACATCCCCTAGCATCCAGGAGGTTATCTGTTCTTGGCAAGTGGAACGTACAAGTTAGAGACATTTTTGTTTTATACATCTCTTAAGCTCAGTAATTTAAACTTAAAACATAACTTTGCCATCACATCCCCCTTCCCTTGAGTTGTATTCTGAGTCAAATCCTTGATTCTACAGTGGGTACCTGTTCATATTGGTATCTAATAACCATTAACTTAATGGCACCCAGTCAGGAATTTATGTATCTAGTTAAGGCATTAATGATATATGGGCCAATAGTAATGATCAGAAACAGAAGAGCCAATGACCCTTTGATGGCTGACAGCAGAATTACTATCTAGGAGGAACCCAAAAAATGAGACTGGGAACCAGTCGTTTATTTCATGTTAGGTCCCCTTTTTTTGCAATTTTTTTTTTTTTTTTAGTACAGCCAGATTATCTCTGATTGATTATCTATGATTCCCAAGAAGTTTATATAGAAACAACAATTCTCTCTCTGTTGTTGTTTGTTTATGGTTTTTGAGATAGGATTCCTCTGTGTAATCCTGGCTGTCCTGGAACTTGCTTTGTAGACTGGCCTGGAAGTCATATAGATCCATCTGCCTCTGCCCTATGGGTATGCACCACCGTGCCCAGCTAACACTTTTCTCTTAGAGCCATACAATACACCTTCTTGTTTTACATAGAGCTGGTTCAGTGTTCTATCACATTGTACAACTACTTCAGTTAGTGAATCTGCCTGTTCATAGATCTTGGTCTATTTGGTTTTAGCAGGTACCTTCCCTGTTATGCCAATAGACTCTATAGGTAGCAATTTCCTCTGGACCTAATATTCCAGCCTTTTGTTGAGGATAAGGGGTGACATAGTCTCTTCTGTAACTACTTCCTGATGAAATTAGGGCATCTTCGCCAGGGCTCAGGAAGCTGCAATGCTAATTAAAGGCCAGGCAGTGATCCAAACAATAGGGCATTCTTCAGAAGCATCTAGTTCACTGACCCCGCTGAAGAGACAGGGAGCAACCACACTGGCTGGACCGGTTGATAGCTACTCTCAGCAAGTCCAGGGATCACAGAAATTTGGAACAGTTTGTAGTCCGAAGCTGATTCCTAGATGGTTTCTGTAAGCCAAGTGGAAATATGTTGGGACAAATATAGACTAGGGATAGAAGTTAAAATTTAGGAAGTTAAAAGAAAATCTTATGCTTAAACTTTCAGTCCCATAATCCTGGTAGTTGGAGGACGGGGGAGGAGTCTCAAAACGAGACAGACAGAGAGAGAGAGAGAGAGAGAGAGAGAGAGAGAGAGAGAGAGAGACCCCATCCCAGTCTCATGAACAGGCAGATAGGGAAACTTAGGCTTTTGATTGACATGAGTACTTATCTGGAGTCTCTTTAACCTGTGAAAGGTGAATCCAAGACTCATGACTCCCTTGACTCCTTGAAGCTTACATGATTTTTTTTTTTTAGTTTATAAGTAGAGATAAAAGTTTTAGATATATTAGCGTTACCACTGCTTATAACCTGTACTTAAATTCACATTGTAGACAAAAACAGCTAACAGGTATCTGTAAAACAGCTGGAGTAGACTCCTACTCCTACCTTTGAGTCATAGCAAAAGCCATGGATATGGGTTGAATACATAAGTATACTTTTCTCTTTCCAGAGGGCTGGATATATAGATTTCACAGAGGTGTTTTTAGAATGATAAGAAGCATCTTAAATCTATCCTTAGATGACAACCAAGGAAGTTTAAAATCTTGAGCTTGTGACTATGATTTTCACAGTGCTTTTAGCAGATTACCAGAGCTCCATTGATCAGGGTTAAAACTCAGAACCTTAGACATCTCAGTGTAACAACAGCATAGAGGGAAAACAAGTCTGAGACATTTCTCATTCTAGATCATTTTCTTATACCTTTACAGCTTGTAGTTACACACCTTAAATCACTTTTTTAGTGATTTAAGAAATTACTTAAGCTTTCACGTCATATACAGAAAATTAAAAAGTAAATACATTTTTTAAAAAGTTAATAATGTGAATTAAAAGTGATAGCTTCCTGCTGAAAAACATTTCCCAGCTTTGCAGACAGACTATAGAATTCATTTGCATTCCTGTAACAGCCCACATCCCATCTTCTTCTGTAGGTGTTCTATCCATTGACACATGTACTTGATAAAATTAACACCCTCACCATGAATAAACATGGTCCTGCCTAAGGTCAGGCCAAGCCTCTCTCTCCTTCTGCCTTTCATCTCCCTTCAGCTTCTTCTTTAATAATTTTAGAAAAAAAAAGTGTGTGTGTGTGTGTGTGTGTGTGTGTGTGTGTTTTGCAATTAAGTTGTGAGCAGAGCAACAAAAATGAAGACATTCTTCCAATATTAAAGAAACAAATTCTCTTGCTTTGTTTTTTATACTTCAGGGCATTCAGTGGAGAATCACTCCCACACGGACTAATGTCAAGTCCTGATTCATCTCTTTCTGTTTTGCTTTTATCCTATTCTTTAGCTTAAGTAAAATGTCAACCAGCACTCGGATAGGAACCACGTGATTTTGCTGTCTGCAACCACAAATTGGCTACAGTTACTAAAGTTCTGTGAGAATAAATGAAATCACTGTGTAAAATCAATTAACCATAATGGTTTTGTAATTGTGCATAATTATTTGTAAATTGCAGGTTATCCCTACTTTAAATTAGTAAAATATGGCACACGTGCTGGTAATTGTTAGTTTTCAGATTTCTTTTTTTTATTATTTTATCTTGTGTACATGAGTGTTTTGCTTGCATGAGTGTCTGTGCATCACGTGCATGCCTGGCGCCCTCAGACACCAGAAAAGGGTGTGGGAGCCTTTGGAACTGGAGTTACAGATGGTTGTGAGCTGCCATGAGGGTGCTGAGAATCAAACCCAGGTCCTCTGGAAGAGCAGCCAGTGCTCTTAACTGCTAAGCCATCTCTGGTACCAGACTGGTTTTTGGAAACTGACTGTTAAACATTTATCTGCACCTTGCCTCAGTATGGATGGCAGCTTTGAAAGGGCAGCTCAGATGAAAAAGAAATCCACAGAAACAGTGGCATGAATACACCTGCCCTCCTTTGAGTACCTAAATCTAGCAAGGTTGCTGTGGTCCCCTGCTGGCATCAGACCCCAGCCTCTATAGCATTTCAACATGGACTCAGTACTCCCCTGCACTTGCCAGACCTTCGGTCCCACTCAGGAACTGCTGAGCTTCCTGGATTGGCCAACTCTCTTATTTTTTGCTTCCCCAGTGTACAACTGTTGTTGATTTGTGTAGCGTCTATCAGGTAAGAGAACTGGGTAAATTCCATTTTTATTTTTAAAAATGTATCTGTATAACCCTGCCTCAGTCATCTTCATACTGTAAATTCCATCAGGACAGTAACTATTTCTGTTTGATTTCCCAAGATTCTGCATGGTTTCTATTTAAGTGTTTAATAGATTTTTGTTGTCAATGAGTAAATGAAAGTTCAGAAACTTTGCCTTCTTCATATTTATTTCTGAGAACCAACAGATACCAAGCAACTCCTGAAAGAAAAAAAAAAAAAGAGTATGCTGAACTGTACTGAACTTGAATCACAGCACCCTGATTCTGAAAATAACCCTCTAACAGTCAAACATGTGTCACGAAAAAGGAGAGATGGCTTATTTGGGGGAAGGGGACACACAGATCAGATAATCACATACTTGTTTTTGTGGTTGCTTTATAAATCAAGTCCCTGTTGTAGTACATCCAAGGAGGCAGGCCAATATCCTGAACCTTAAAACACACCCCAATTCTGGAGATTCTCTCTCTTACCCTCTTTCTTTCTCTCTCTCTCTCTCTCTCTCCCCCTCTCCCCCTCTCCCTCCCTCCCTCCCTCCCCCCATCTCTCTCAGAGGTGCCAGAATTTTCTGACGCCAGTGTTGGCTAGGAGAACTGATTACTTGCTTTATGGCTTCAAGATTTTTATGAAAGATAAATGACAATAAATATGAGTCAGGGGACACAGATAAGAATCAGATAGGGGTACCTTTTAATGAGCACGTACTATACTCACTATAAATCCCAGACTGAAATCTAGCATCTTAGAACTTTACAATGGGAATTATCCTTATTCTACAAATGAAGGTGCCAATTCAGAGGTTTGTGAAGTTGCTTAAAGCACAGAACTGCTCAGTAACAAGACTGAATTTGAAAGCATCCTGGTGAAGACAAATCCTAAAGTGTTTTAGTCAGACAATGTTCCTGGAAGCATCAGCTGTCCATATACCACTCAGTTCAGCTGAACTGCTCAGCTGCCTCTTTCAGATAGTGCCTTGTCTGCCTGCCAATCATATTATTATTTCCTTTCTCCTTTCCTTGGACTTTTAAACTTTTAAGTTAGCCTAATCTTAAGCAATAACATCCATGAAATTATGGGTTGGCATATTACATTGTCCAAATACATGGATTTCCTTAAATGGATGCATAATGATTAATATTAAAAATGTATTTGCAGCCGGGCGGTGGTGGCGCACGCCTTTAATCCCAGCACTTGGGAGGCAGAGGCAGGCGGATCTTTGTGAGTTCGAGGCCAGCCTGGTCTACAAAGTGAGTCCAGGACAGCCAACAATACACAGAGAAACTCTGTCTCGAAAAACAAACAAACAAAAAAAAAAAACAAAAATGTATTTGCTTACTATTTAAAATTGAATTAAAAAGAAGAAATAAAAAGGAAAGGAATATGATTGCTCCTAGGTAAAGTGGAGAAGAAAGTTTATTGTAGATAAAAGGGAGAGCATAGCCAGAGGCAGGGACATCTGGGAGAATCCAGTGTGGACATGACCCTGAGCCATCTGAGGAGAAGGGGAGGGCAAGGAAGGGGGTAGGGGGGACATGGGTACCAGGTGCAGCAGCCAGGAAGTCCAAAAAGAATAGACTGAAAAACCCAGGTTGTTGGTGCATGCCTTTAATCCCAGCACTCAGGAGGCAGAAGCAGGTAGATCTCTGTGAGTTCCAGGTCACTCTGGTCTACAAAGCAAGTTCCAGGACAGCCAATACTGTTATGCAGAGAAACCCTACCTCAAAACATCAAAAAAAAAAAAAAAGTCTAGATAATGAAAATGTTTGGATATAGGTAAGGGAAGCTGGGGGAAGAGCAGTCCAGTCCTTGGGCTAGAGAAGTTTAGGGTAGGGGCCAGCCAGAAGATCCCCATAACAGGTAGAAACTGAGGGTTGTTGGGAGAACCTGGCTGCCAGGTCCACTTTGATATGTTAAATACACACCTCAGCCTTTTGTCCCAGGGTCTGAGATTTTTAAATTACCTTAAGTATTCTCCTATAAGTCCTTTCTAAAACAAACACTGCTTTCTGTGGTGCTGCCTGGGAGGTGTTATGCCAAGGTAGGGCCAAGTGTGATGGTCATATATATGGGCTTGCCTTCAGTTTAGAGGACGTAAATCAAGCCATTTTTCTAAGAGGGAGGGAGGGAGGGAGGGAACCTGACTCACATTTCTTGAGCAAATTGCCAATGCACCAAACAAGGAGTTTTATAAAAACATTCTCCTGTGGTCATTCAAACAGTCCAAACAACTGAACAGAATTAAACTTGGCAGCAATTACTGAATACAGCCAATGTCAAGCAATTGATGGTTTCTGCAGCAAGAGTGGGATCAAACTTCCTGAACAGAACACCAACAGCTCAGGACCTGAGATCAACAATCAATAAATGGGACCTCATGAAACTGAAAAGCTTCTGTAAGGCAAAAGACACTGTCATTCGAACAAAACGGCAGCCTACAGACTGGGAGAAAATCTTCACCAACCCCACATCTGACAGAGGGCTCATATCCAAAATCTACAAAGAACTCAAGAAATTAAATGCCAAGAAACCAAATAATCCAATCAAAAAATGGGGGACAGAGCTAAATAGAGAATTCACAAAGGAGGAATCCCAAATGGCTGAGAGACACTTGAAGAAATGCTCAGCATCCTTAATCATCAGAGAAATGCAACTCAAGACGACTCTGAGATTCCATCTCACACCTGTCAGAATGGCTAAGATCAAAAGCTCAAATGACAGCACATGCAGGCGAGGGTGTGGAGAAAGGGGTACCCTACTCCATTGCTGGTGGGAATGCAGGCTTGTGCAACCACTATGGAGGTCTGTCTGGCGATATCTTAGAAAACTTGGAATAGCTTTGCCTCAGGACCCAGCCATACCATTTCTGGGTTTACACCCAAATGCCTCTTCACAGAATCATAAGGAAGTTTCCTCATCTATGTTTATAGCAGCCTTATTTGTAATAGCTAGAAACTTGAAACAACCCAGATGTCCCTCAACCGAAGAATGGGTTAAAAAACTGTGGTACATCTACACAATGGAATATTACTCAGCTATCAGAAACAATGAAATTATGCAATTTGCAGCCAAATGGATGGAACTAGAGAAGCTCATCCTGAGTGGGCTAACCCAGACTCAGAAGGACACATATGGCATCTATTCACTTATAGTAGGATTTTAGCTATATAGTAGAAGGTATCAATACTACAACTAACACACCAAAGGGAACTTGGACATAAACTTTTTATTTTTTATATATTTTTAATTTTTTTTTCTATTTTTTAGTCTTTTTTATCTATATGTCTGCTTATTGGTTTGCTTGTTTAGTAGGTCTCTCTCCCGGGCAATGAGACACTTTTCACTGATGGTACTGCTTCATAGACCCCCAATGAATGAGGAGGCGCTTGGCCCTCATATGACCTCTCAACTGAGATGAGGGACTGTTATATAAGGACACCCCACCCCAGAGAAATAGGATGGAAGGGTTAGGAGGTAAAGAAAAAAAAATGAAATGTGATGTTTCGGCCTTTTACTACTAATTGTCATAAACTGTTTAGGATAATTAAGAAATGCAAACTAGCTGGGCGGTGGTGGTGCACGCCTTTAATCCCAGCACTTGGGAGGCAGAGGCAGGCGGATCTTTGCAAGTTCGAGGCCAGCCTGGTCTACAAAGCGAGTCCAGGACAACCAGAGCTGTTAAACAGAGAAACCCTGTCTCGAAAAACCAAAAAAAAAAAAAAAAAAAGAAATGCAAACTAATGGTTATGCAAGCTGGTCATTCTGTTAGGTACTATGACAGCCTATTATAGTTATTTTCTAAGGTACTCAGAAATAAAGCTGCTAAGAGACAAGCAACATCTGCTTACCCTAATATAAGAGATAGATAGGGCCTCTTCAAAACCTCAAGAGATCTGCAGAATATGGCATTCAAAGATGTTTTCGTAACTTTAGATTTTTTTATATCAAGACATATCAACTCCTGACAGCACCCCCTATTCTCCTCCAAGTAGAACATGAACATCGAAGAATCTCCAGTGGGAGATGATTGAATTAGTCGCAAGCCTATCTCTTGGTTGGAAAAGCCCCTTGCTCCAACTGTAGACAGAATGCTGTCCAAAAAGGACAAAACGTGGAAGCAGGTAAGTCGACAGCCTAGCTCTGCCAAGACAGGGTAGGTAAGTCCTTCATAACCCCTGCTCTACAATCAATGCCTGTCAGAGTAACGGGGCCAAATGACTGAAGATCGATGCTGTAATGTATGGAGAGAAAATGGGAACTGTCCAGGCAGCCACTGGTATGTCATTTCTTAGTTTGGGAAGCTGCAGGCCCTGTACTTCCTATAAAATCAGATATATTTATCCCTCTTAGGTCTCTGAGGTGGTTGAAGAACAGATAGCTAGAGTCTCATAATTAAATTTTGAGTTGTTTAGGAGTCAAGAGAGTGTTATAGATCTAAGAAGATACTTTTAAAATTGTGTTGCAAGTTAGTATGAATGTTGAGTCAGATATAGAACTTTAAACTCATGGAGATGGGGGCTGGAGAGATGGCTCAGCTGTTAAGAGCACTGCCTAGTGCTCTTCCAAAGGTCCTGAGTTCAATTCCCAGCAACCACATGGTGGCTTACAACCATCCACAATGTGATCTGGTGCCCTCTTCTGGAATGCAGGTGTACATGCAGATAGAGCACTCATATGCATAAAATAAATCTTTAAAAAAAAACTCATGGAGATGGTTGGATAGTAGAATGTTAAAGTCAGGTGCCAAATACATATGGACTGGACATTGGGGATGTACGCTAAGCCATATAACCCTCATAACTGTGGCCTAATTACCTCTGTTGTTTTGTATTGTATTTATTATTATAAGAGAAAGAGCCATTTCTGAAAGGGAAATGTAGGACTGAAAGGGAAAACTGTAGGGGGAAATAATATATACCTTAAACTTAAAAGAAAAAAAAAAGGGAAGAGGATGGGGGATGAGGGTGGGACTGGAGGGGGGAATAGGAAGGGGACTGCGATTGAGATGTAACTTGAAGAAATACAAAATAAAGAAAAAAAATGCAAAAAAAAGATTGCCTATTTAAACCATAAAAAAAAAAGAGTGGGATCAAAAATAATAAAACCAAGTTGCTGGGAAGCACCTAGGCTGCTTGCACACAACTCCCAAACCCAAGAAAAGCTTCCTGGCTTTTGTGCTGGCCCGGCTGGAGTGAAATGCTTCTGTTCTTTCCTGTAGGTATGTTGGGGGAGGAAGTCCTTGGGCTGGCTGTCTTTCTCTGCTACTGAGTGGGAGGAATAGTACAGGATTATTAGAGAAAATGGAAAAGGGGGAGGGTAGAACCACTATAAAAATAAATTCACATCTTTGTGAAAAAAAATTGTATTTGGTTTAGGAATTTGGATATGGTCCAATGCATCTAAAGGGAAAAACAAATGAAAAAAAGCCTCAGAAACCATAAAGGCAAGGATCATAGTGGTAAACAATATTAATTACTTCTAAAGGCTGTGAAATACAAATTTTGACATTGACATATAGCCCAGTGGCAAAACACTTTGCCAGAATGCACAAAGCCCAGTGTTTCGTCCCCAATGCTGAGAATAATTGTAATGTCTATATTTGGTTGCATTTTAGCATATCTCCACATCTGACTCTTTCCTCCCCTCAGACTTGGTTAGTAACTGGTGCAAGCCCAGGGTCACTGGCACATTGATCTCACCAGCATCTAGACTTTAAATTAGAATGAACAAATCTTGATGCACTTGTGTTTTTACTTCCTAAAATAAAAATTCCCTGCAGGATTTTGATCTGTGTTTTTCTTGAGGAGACAACATCTAAATGGCATCTTTCACAATGACCAGAAATTTGGGACTGCCCTTGTTTTTGTCTTGCTTTGTCTGGTTATGTGACCCGTAACCTAAGCAACAGATTAAATGACTTCTGCTTGCTGAGAAGTCATCACAAAAGAATGGTGTTCATTTTCCTTCACTTTCTTGGGATAAAGATAACTATGACTACACTCTATTTAGTAGGTTGAAGCTACTATTTAACCTGAAAATTGCAAGGAGAGACCAAACCCTGATTGTCCAATTAAAGCAAGCTTTATTTAATACTGGTCAGGAAGGTGGACACTGGCCAAGTCTATTTCCAGGATTCCCTGAGAATGGTGCTGAATTAGGTCAGTCAGATTCCTGTAAAGACCAAACCCACATACATGAAATGAGTCAATTCAAGCCAGATTAGAGTATATGCAGGTTTATTGGGGGCAGTTCTGGTGAGGGTTAACTGGTCCCAAGGCTTGAGACCAGGGAAGTAGCCATGGGGAGGGAGACAGAGGGTAGAGGGAAGAGAAAGAAGGAGCATGCGCATGCAGGGAGAGAGAGAGATGTAAAGAGAAAGGGAGAGAGGGAGAAGGAGACCAGAATGTATGAATTATATGGGAAAGAGTTTCTGGGGGATGGGAAGCCAACCCCTGGTCTGCAAAGTTCAGGGTAGAGGGTGGGGTATGCCAGCCATGCCTTGTAACAGGTAGGGACTGAGGGATGCTGGGAGAACCTAGAGGCCAGGTCCACTTTGACATGTTAAATATGCACCTCAGCCACTTGCTCCTGGTCTGAAACCCAATACTAAGTACTTTCTGCATTTGTCCAATCAGGAGGAAGACATACTGATGATTACTTCCTGCCTGCATATCTCCCACCTAGGTGTGGCCAGCACATACTGTACATTTGGAGCAACCAACCTAGTATGCTGAAGTGGAAACACATGATTTGTTGTCTTACTTGAACATCAGCCCTTAGCATTCCAGAAAATTGTCTGTCCTTGGCCAAGGAAGGCTTATAGTTAACTTTGGCTCTTACACTACCTCCACTCATGGTGGTTTGAATGAGATGCTCCCCTAAAGGCTCATGTGGGTGACCTCTTGGTCCACAGTGTTATTTGGGGAAGATTAGAAGGTGTGGCCTAGCTGGAGGAAGTGTGTTACTGGAGGCAGTCTTTGAGGGTAAAAAGTCTCATGTACTTCCAGTTTGCTTTCTCTGCCTTGTCCTTACAGTAAAGGATATGAGCTCTCAGCACCCTGCTTCAGATGTCATGTCTGACACTTGTTACCATACCTCTGCTCTGCCACCGTGGACTCTTATCCCTTTGGAACTGTAAGCTAAAATAAACTTTATCTTCCTGAAGTTGCTTTTGGTCAGGGCATTTTTTTTTTTTAAATGTACATTGGTGTTTTGCCTGTATGACTTTTGTATGAGGGTGTCAGATCCCCTGGAACAATAGTCACAGACAGTTCTGAGATGCCTTGCGAATGCTGGGATTTGAACCCCGGGGCCCTCTGGAACTTAACTGTTGAGCCATCTCTCCAGACCAGATCAGGGGATTTTTATCACAGAAAGTAACTAATACATTCATTTAAATGCAAATTAAAACACTGATGTGCAAATATTATGTCATATCGACAAAGATTTGAAGGTTGTGTTAGTGAAGCTTGTGGGGAAAAAACAGTTAAGAAACTAATAAATGTAGCAACATGAGATGCAAATAGATGCTGTGAAGAAAATTAAGGGGGTATGAAGAGTTGGAGTGACAGCGTTGCAAACCCAGCACATGCCTGTATGTGTGCACTTTCATGTAGAAACCAGAGGACAATCCGAACCTCGTGCATCTTGCCTTGTGTGCCTTCTACTTAAATTCTTTACATCTGCTTATTTATTTACCTATCTACTTATTTATTTATCCTATCTATCTATCTATCTATCTATCTTCTGTCTGTCTATCTGTCTATCTTCCTTCTATCTATCTATCTATCTATCTATCTATCTATCTCCCATCCATCCATCCATCCATCTATCTTCTATCTATCTATCTATCTATCTATCTATCTATCTATCTATCTTCTATCTGTCTGTCTGTCTATCTGTCTATCTTCCTTCCATCTATCTATCTATCTATCTCCCATCCATCCATCCATCCATCTATCTATCTATCTATCTATCTATCTATCTATCTATCTATCTATCTATGGAGGTATGAGTACACATGCCACAGTGTGTGTGTAAGTCAGAGGACAGCTAGCAGGACTGGATTCTCTTCTTCCAATGTACAGGTTCCAGAGATCAAATTTAGGTCATTAACTTTGATGGCAAACATCCTTACCCACTGAGAAATCTTGTTCCCTACTCCTCTTTGTTTTGTTTCTCAAGTCAGGGTTTCTCTGTGTAGCAGCTCTAGCATAGTGAGTCCTGGGACTGCTCTGTAGAAGACCAGGCTAACCTCAAACTAACTCATAGAGATCGGCCTGCCCCTGCCTCCTGAGTGCCTTGATTAAAGGTGTGCACCACCACGGCTGGCTCCCTCTTCTTTTTGCCTCCTTTAAAAATTAATTAATTAGTTAATTAATTAATTAGAATCAGAGTTTTATCATGTATCTCTGGCTAGTCTGGAACTTGCTAAGTAGACCTGTCTGGCCTCAAATTTACAGAGATCTGTCTGCTTTTGCCAAGTGCTGAGATTAAAAACATGTGCCACCATTCACCTTTAAAACAAAAAAATACTAAGCTTCTGACTGGTGTGAAACTTATCAGGTAAGATTGCTTGTTGGATTGTGACCCCCAGGCATCTCTTGTCTCTGATCCTCAGTGTTGAGATTGCAAGTATCTACTACAGTGTCCAGTTTTTTGGTTTTTGTGGGTTCTGGGGACCAATTATTATTATTACCAGATATTATTATTATTATCATGTTTGTAAGTGATCAAGCCATCTCTCCAGCCCCAATGTTGCCGAATAGTCTAAATAACTTTTCTCAGGGGAAATATTTGTGCAGAAATCCAAAGAAAGTGGGGCTTCAAATTCCCAAAGTAAAGATGTTGCAGAAAAATATAAGTGCAAAAGCTCAGACATGGGAACAGGTTTGCAAAGTATAGGCAGGAGGTGAAGTTCAGTCCAGATGACAAAGGGACAAGATAGGAAAAGGGAGGGAAATGAAATTAAAGAGGTGGCCAGGCACCAAGTATTATAGGAATCTGGTAGACTGTGTTAAACCAAACAAAACAATTTCATTCTATGAACCAACGCCATCTGTGATTGGTATAGTAGTGTTTACATTTGAAAGCAATCTGTGGTTGCCGCACTGTTGGGGGTGTGATAGAAGTGAAGCGGAAGCCGAGGTCTGAGTAGGTCTGAGTAGGTCTGAATGCCCACTGTGCATGAGATTTCCTGTCTCAGCCTTGGCTGTGTCAGCCAAGGCTGATTGATAGACTGGATCGTGGAAAGGTTGGAATGCTACAGGTCCAGAGCCTAATTATTATTTACCTTGGGTACCCTTTAGGCCCCTAAATAGCCATTGCTTGCCTACCTGTGCCAGACCTAACTATGTCCTGTGGTTAACAGATTAAAAACCTCCTGAAGGTGGGATGTGGTCCTTTAATCCCTGCCCTTGGGTAGAAGAGGCAGGCAGATCTCTGTGAGTTCCAGGCCAGCCTGGCCTACAAAGCAAGTCCAGGACAGCCAAGGGTGATTCACACAGAAACCATGTTTCAAAAAAAAAACCTCTTGAAATGTAACAAAGCCCGGTTTCTATCAACCCATTTTTTTTTCTTTTCTTTTTTCTTTTTTTTTTTGGGGGGGGGGGGGCGGGAACGACAAGGTTTCTCTCTGTGTAATAGCCCTGGGTGTCCTAGGCTCACTTTGTAGACCAGGCTGGCCTTGAACTCACAGAGATCTTCCTGCCTCTGCTGGGATTAAAGGCATGCACCACCGCGCCCGGCTCGAACCCACTTTCTAAGGGTCATCAGAGCATCTGAAGGCGCAGCTGAAGCTTCTCTGCTCTGTGATAACCACCTACTTAACGCTGCCACCAATGTATTTTGAAAAAGTGCCTTAATCTGTGACTTCCTTCGTTCTGTTACTATAAAAACTTCACGCAAATGCTACCAAACCAAAACACGGAATTTAGGGTGAACTGAATCTGTTTCTGGGCCGTGCTCATCCACATTTGGCTCCTGATACACTATCTCCTGTCCCCTTTGAGGTGACAGCTAGGTTTTCCCATTGATACTACTAAGTGGTCAAACAAAACTTAAGATTTCCTAGCTCCCTCCTGACCCTCGAACAACCAACCGTTTCTTCCCCATCTCCGTTCATGGCCCCATCATTCTCTAAGCTGATTGCTTCTCCCCTCCACAGTTGCTACACGTTTGCTTGGCCAGATCCATGCTCCCGCTCCATCCCCATTGCTGCCGCCACCTTCCATGGTACTCCCACCTCACATTTGGATAGCCATACTGTCTCTGACTCTACTTCCAAACCTCTGAGTCATTGTTCTCCACGTGGAACTTTGTTTTCTATTTTCTTTCGGAAAGATAGATGAGATAGGCTAAAGTTTTACAGGTTTGCCTGGTTACCTTGAGTAGTGACAGCATTTCCCTATTGGCCCTATAAAGTCTTACATGATGTGGTTTAAGCTCATTTCAAATGCGTTTTCCGCATGTGGCAGACAGAATTTTGGGCCCCATCCTCTCTAGCCCTTGCTGTTATTTCCGTGATTGTGCCATGTTATATAGCAACAAGGCTGATACCTGAATCCTTAAAAGTAGAGACAGATGGGGAAATCAGTAGAATTCAAAAGGCAAGAAAGATTTGGCCCTTTCTTTCTCTGCTTTGAAGAAGGATATGGATCGAAGGATGGAGGCAATTTTCTAAGAAAAATGGCCCATCTGGTACCTAGTGAAGTCATGAGAACTCTGTTCTTACACTGAGGAATGGAATTCTATCAAAGTCTGAATGACACTGGAACTCCATTCTCTCTTAGCCTCCAGTGAAAGCCCAGCCCTTGATTGATTTCAGTATTGTGTGAGCCTAGCAGAGAACTTGGCTGAGCCCACCTAGACACCAATCTGCAGGGTCATAGGTGAATGCTGTGTGTTTAAGTTTGTTGTGATTGGTTAATGTAGCAGCAAATAATTAATACAACTTTTTCTTGCTTACTGTTTTTAGCACATAGAGGTCTCAGCTGTTCACCCACTCCCAATATTCTTTAAATAAGCTTCTTCCTGTCCCTAGTCTGTGCATCTAGCCTTTCATGTTTGTGAAATTCTTCAGTTAATACTGATTCTTACTCCTCCTTTAGATGACAGCTTAAATGTTACAGCCTTAGATAGTCTTTCCTGAACTACCCCACCTGAAGTGGCATGTTTCTAACTTACTGTCTTGGTTCCCTGTTATTTTCTGCCTAGTGTTAGTAGACCACTCCCATGCATAAAAAATTCTAAGCACTTTACATTTAAGCACTGTGAGGCATTGAAATGAGTAATGTTATCCTCTGTTTCTAGGGGAGGACAGGGAAGAACAGTGACACCTGTGAAGGGCAGCACTGAGATCTAAACCCAGGAAGTCTTATCTCATATGTGTATGTAACCTTCTTGTTAGAAATAATGATCAGGGATCTGGAGAAAGGGCTCAGCAGTTAGAAGCACTTTCCATTCTTGTAGAGGACTGGAGTTGGATCTCAGTACCCATGCTGGGTGCCAGGCTAGGTGGCTCACAACCACCCATAACTCCAGATCCAGGAGAGCTGATATCTTATACCTCTCATAGCCTGTACAGATACAACATATGTGTGTGTGCATGTGCCTGCATGCACAAGTGTACACAAAATCTTTTTAAAAGAGATTTATTTATTTTTATTTTATGTATTCGAATGTTTGTCTGTATGTAGGTATGCCTGATGTCTCTGGAGGCCAGAAGAGGTTGTCAGATACCCTGGGCCTGGAATTATGGACAGTTATGAGCTACTATGTAGGTGCTAGGAATTGAACTCAGGCTCTGTGCAAGAGCAACCAGTGTTCTTAACCTCTGAGGGGTCTCTCTAGCTTCCTAAAATAAAAAAAAATCTTTAAAAAAATAAAAGAAAAGAATTGGTCAGTTTTCTGAGTGTGTAACATTGCCCCAGAATATATAGTTTTTCTCATTTGAGGAAATGATTTGTTCAGAATGATTATCAAAAAAAAAAAATACTGAGGCATGGAAGAAGCTCTTTCTTATGTTTGTTACAGTAAACTGCGCTTTTTTCTACATTCATTTGGAGGCTTCCCTGGCACTTACCTCTGTGACATATCCTAATTCAGGGATGTCATTCTAGTGATCTTCAACTACTTCTGTCTGCCTATAATAGCCTGCCTGTGTCTAACACACACTGAGTTCTTTGCCTCTGCAGGATGACTTTCCCTGGTAGCAGCATATAATAACTATTTCTATTTTCTTTCCTTCCCACACTGGTTTCTCTCTGTCCAGCACAAGTGATCCTTCCCACCTTTGAGTACTCAAGTTACAATACATGTTTGAGAATGTGCTCCGCCTCCTCTGAAAACCCTTCTGGTGTACTGTTTTTTCCACTATAAATAGTAATCAATGTTCAAGATCTCCCGCCTAACCTTATTGACTCCAAACAACCTAGTAAAGCCAAGACTCTAGCCTGTAAAACACTTCCTCAATAGCCTAACATGAAACAAAAGACATCCAGTCTCAGGCCTTTAACCCAGGATGCTGGAGTCCAAGGGAACTAATTGTTTGAATTTCCTGTATTTGAAGCACAAATGCTTCCTTTTCCAATAACAGACTCGCTAAGGCAGCTAACACAACAAAATTAGGGTCTTCAAGGAAAGCCTGTGTTCAGAAAGTGCTTAGTGGTAATTTCGGTTGGGAGGTTTGCGGGACTGAAACATGGTTCATAAAGGAATGGCAGGACTTTACAGTTCATGGACTCTTGATTACCATTCTTGAGGGGCTGCCCTGCCATTAGTGACTCCATTATTTTATATCACCCCATGGAGTTCAGAGCCTGTTTCTTACAAACAATAAAAGAAAACGTGTGTGTGCCTAGTATGCAAATATAATTTCCAAAGGAGTGCACACTCCTATGCATAATGTAGGACACTGTTTATGACATGGAGTTGGACTCCCAAGTCAACGTTTGCCACTGCCTCTGCCCTTGTTATCCTGGGCTCCAGCCACATCAAATCATTTTCCACGGCTCAGCACAATTCTTGCTTTTCCACATCTTCCTCTCTAGGTACTTGCTTGGGAGTCTTCTCACATACCTACAGGTAGTTGAGTATTATTTGTTTTTTTTTTTTTTTTAAGACAAAGGTGACATCATTTGTTAGTTGTGACCCCTCATTCTCTGGGGAGCAAATACAATGGGGAAAGACTGATATAAAAGTGATAGACAGATGATCTCCCTCAGGTCAGCCCTTTAAACACAGAGAAAAGAAAAATCCCATGATGTAACATGCAGATTTCTCATTGCAGGCAACTATGACAATTGAGGAATATGCCACATTGGAACTACTTGATTTGTGGAAACCTTTTTTTTTCTTTTTAATTTTTAGTTTGATTTTATGTGTTTTGCCTGCATGTATACTTGTGTACCATGTGCATGTCTGGTGACCACAGAGACCAGAAGAGGGCACTGAATCTCCTGGAGCTGAAGTTATAGAGGGTTGTGAGCCACCATGGGCGTGCTGAGAAACAAACTGAGTTCTCTGTAAAGGCAACTGTTACAGAAATAATATGCCTTCTCAGTGAGAAATCACCCAGCAGGCCTAGAAATTAACAAAGGAGAAGTTTTTAAACAATGCTAGTCCTGATAGAGCTAATGCTCAAAAAGGAGCTGGCCTCAAAATGGTAAGGCGGCTTCAGGCACGACAAGGGAGAGTGAGGGGATTCTATTGTGCGCCCCAAAACCTGGATATGGAGCTGAAGGATCTCATGGTATTCCTCTTGAACTTTGGTCTCGCTGTGGTCTGATCTTACCCACTCTGTCCCCATCCCTCCCTTTTGGAATTGAATTCTTATTCTGTGCCATTGTGTCCTAGATGCACATGACTGGCGTTTGTTATTATAGGAGCTCATAGTTAAGTTTGTCTCGAGTGTGAAAGTAAACTTTGGACGCTTGAAAGGTTCTGGGACTCTAAAACTGTGGAGATGTTTAAAGACTTTGCATTGTGAGAATGAGACTTTGGGGGCCCGGGGGGGGGGGGATATTGTTGTTTAAAGTGCTGTATTCATGTGTCATTTTGGCAAAGGTGGACTTGTCCTTGTTGATCTTTATTGTCAGCTTAACTGGATCTATGATCACTGTGGAAATAATGCCCCTGCGTGTATCTATGATGGTGCCTCCAGGAAAGTTTAGATAAGGAGGGAAGATCCATCCTGAGTGTGAGCAACACTATCTCATGGGCTTGGTACCAGGCTGAACAAAAGTGAGCTGAGTGTCAGCATTAGTCTCTCTGATTGCTGACTCTAGTCACAATGGGACCAAATGTCCCAGGCTCCAGCTTCCACGCCTTCCTTACATTCCACAGTTGACTTCATCCTCAAAGCATGGTCCCAAATAAACTCTTCCTTCCACGAATTGCTTCTGTAAAGTATTCTGTCATAGCAATGAAAAATGTTACTACTAACACAGTTACCATGTGGATATATAACAAATATAATATAATATATAAAACATATTATACTAGTAACTATTTTTTTTTTTTTTTTGGTTTTTCGAGACAGGGTTTCTCTGAATATCTCTGGCTGTCCTGGACTCGCTTTGTAGACCAGGCTGGCCTCGAACTCACAAAGATCCGCCTGCCTCTGCCTCCCAAGTGCTGGGATTAAAGGCGTGCGCCACCACCGCCCGGCCTACTAGTAACTATTTTAATCTGATAATGCCAACAACTTTGATCACTTGCAAAAAGTTACCTTTTTTTTCTTTTCTTTCTTTCTTTCTTTTTTTTTTTTAAATAGGATCTCAGTGTGTAGATCTGGCTGGCCTGAACTTTCTGTATAAATCAGACTGGCCTTGAACTCACAGAGACCCACCAGCCTCTGCTTTCCAAGTGCTGGGATTAAAGACATGTGCCATCACACCCAACCTCAAATGCTCCACACTTCTATTCTTCTTCTGCATGATTTGCTGTTTGACTTTTGTTGATGGTTTGTATCTTTTACAGGCTGTGTTCCTTAACACATTATTATGACTATAGTTACTTTAAAAGTTTTGTCTTTAAAACTTCACACTAGAGATATAGCTGATTTTTACACTAAAGTTACAGAAATGGGTGTTTTGAATAGAATACACTTATTTCACTACTGAGTTTTATATTTTACTTTTTAATTTTCTCTTTCTTTCTTTCCTTCTCTCTCTCACACTCACTCTCTTTCTTTCTTTCGATTCAAAGTCTCACAATGTAGCCTTGGCTGACCTGAACTCACATAGGTCTGACTACCTCTGCCTCTCAAGTGCTTCAGTTAATGGCTACCCCATCACTTCCAGCCCCTAGAGAATTTTGAGCTCAGCTCAACGTCCCTCAACTGCTTGTTCAAGTTACTGTTTCATCAACCTGCTGGTCTCCTTAATGGTGATCTTAAGACTGCTCTTTTGAATGCCCTGTCAGGTAAGTCAGATAGTTCCATTTAATTTGGACTGGTCTCTAGAGATTCACCCTGCTCTTTTATTTGGACTACAGTTCTATGTTCCTTCGTGTTTCTTGGCTCCTATGTTGACTTCTAAGCATGAGGTAAATGAACCACCTCTATGTCTTGGTCTTGTTTTGTAAAAGAGATGTTCCTCCGCTGCTGATCCTGCTGAGATGCTGGTGAGCTACAAACTCTTTGAGCTTGGTTACTGTGTGCTTATTCTAAGTGGATTCTACACACAAGTTAGGAGATTCTAGGTTGTCAATTAAAGCCACCCCTTTGTGATGAAGCTCAAAGAGACAGAGGGGTGATGCTTACTCCATTTCCTTCATCGGCTGTAGAGAAGCAGAGAGTCAGAATTTCTCTCAATGCTCTGCCCTTCACCAAGGAGACAGACTGAAGCAGCATCTGCTTGCTTGACTAGCTTGCTTCCTTTTAACCAGGGAGACAGCATGGAGTGTCTGCGTGTTTAAAAATCGCCCTTTGTGTTTTCTGTGGTCTAGGAAACTGAGGAATACACAGGTCTGTCAGTCTGAAGATCTAGACAAACTAGGACCCGTGGGTGACAGTTATAAAAGCTGGAGTGCTGGACGTGCGCATAAAGTTCTTTGGAAGCTGAGTGCAGATCTGGGTTTATTGCTGGTTCCTATGGGAAGATGGTACTTCGAGCATTCACTCCCTATTCAAGCAAGTGGAAGGCTCCTGCCCACCTCATAGAGGGACATGCCAGGTGTGAATTTATTGCTGAAGAAAGCCATGGAGCAAAGTTCAGGGAGTGCTCATTTTCCCTCTCAGTCTGAAGCACATTTTCCCTCTGCCTCCTTCTTTTCCCTTTCTTTCTTTCTTTCTTTCTTTCTTTCTTTCTTTCTTTCTTTCTTTCTTTCTTTCTTTCTTTCT
>CAJQZJ010000836.1:56192-77717 GCA_907164525.1 Lophiomys imhausi
CTTCACGCTCACCGAGTGTGGAGAGTGCAGGAACTTCACGCTCACCGTCCTATTGTGAAGGCCCATCAAGAGCCACCCTGAGCAAAGAGTCAATTCTTTTGGAACAGAGTATTCATATGCAATGCAAACCATGAGTATACATCAAATAAATAATTGGAAACATACTGTATCATTTACTTTTCTTGTTGGGTTAACCAAACACTGGACAAAAACAAACAAAAACCCCAAAACTACTTAGGAGAGGAAGGGTTTATTTTGGTTTACAGTTTGAGAGGATACAGCCTATCACGGCAGGGAACGTATGTATGGTGGCTGAAGGATGTGGAGGCTGATCCCATTACTTCTGCTGTCAGGAAGCAGGGGTTAATGAGGAAGTGGAGTCAGGTTATAAATCCCAACCTCCCCCACCCCTCCTTTCTAGCAGAGCTCTACTTCCTAAAGGGTTCTGAGTCTTCCAAAATAGTCCTACCAGCTAGGAGGAACCAAACGTTCAAACCCACACCTAAAGGGACATTTCATGTCCATACCACTGTGTGTGTATATATATCTGTGTATATATACACACACAGTGGTATATACATATATATATATATATATATTTATGGTTAGGTTTATTAACTAAGGAGAGCTTGATAACTATTCAGTTTAATTTCTATCATGAAAAAAATCAGGTAATTCCCCCACTTCTTTTAAACAATATTACTCATATATAATGCTCTCTTATTAATTTCCAAGAAGTAATTCTCAGTTGATTTGTATCTTTTCAAATACCATTTCCTCTTCTTGTTTGTTTTTAATGTTTACATTTTTTCAAAATAATGTTTTTATTGAGTCTTTGGGAGTTTCACCTCATATACTTGGATCACACTCTTTTCTCAGTCCTTCCATGTCTTCCCTTGACCTGCCCTTGTGACACCCCCTTCCCCTGCCTCAAAAGAAAAGAAAAGAAAAACAAGTCCAATTTGTATTGTCCATATATACTCTACGGAAGCATGGCTAAACTCCCGGTGGCCAGCTCTCTAAAGAAAATTGAGTCCTTCTCCACCTGCACCCCCACCAGAAGCCATCAAAGAGAACTCTTAAAGGTGTAGTTCTCCATGGTTGATGGCTTCTGTTTAGACTATAACTTTTGGGGGTGGAAGTTGGGGCTGGGGTAGGGTTGTTACAAAAGCCTTCCATGTCCTCTTTATCAGTTGTGTGTCTGCAGCCATCCATATCACTGACAAAATAGCTTCCTTGCTCTTTGCAGTCAGTGGGAGCTTGGATCATGGGCTTCCTCACGGTTTCTGGCGACAGCCCCCAACTCAATAGGACCATGGACCCAGACAAGGCCCCCAGAAGCAGCAAGGGCCACAGACATCAACATGGCCTCAGGTGGTGACGCAGGCCACATCAGCATGGTTCCCGGCAGCACCATGGCCCACAAAAATCAACAGGACTTCAGGCCACAGCCATTGAACCGGCCCTGGCTGCATCAGGACCACTGGCCCACACATGACCCTCAGAGTCATCATGGCCCACAGTGGTCCTTCAAGGAGGTTCAGCCCAGGAAGCGAACCATTCCTCAACTCGGACTGTCATCGTTTCCCAGAGCAAGGGTGATCCAGGGGCCAGGAGGCGTGTTCGGAGGCTGAGCGTGCATCTGCCTAAGCTCCAGGCTGCTGCACTCCACCCTGCCGATGCCTTCGGACACTGGCCCACCATTGTTGACCTCGGCCTTCTCTCACACCTTTCACCGCCGTCAAGTCTCCACCACCGTTCAGTCCAAGCACAGCTCCACTCTTTCATATCTCCTACCTCTCTGTCACACTTTTGCTCATGTGCAGGTCCACATGCACTGTTTTTGCTTTTTTTGTTTTTTGTTGTTTTTTTGAGACAGGGTTTCTCTATGTAGCCCTGGCTTTCCTGGAACTCACTCTATAGGCTTGGCTGGCCTTGAACTCACAGAGATCTGCCTGCTTCTGCCTCCCAAATGCTGGGATTAAAGGTGTGTGCCACCACTACCCAGCACCCCATTTCCTCTTATAATAGAAAAAATAGTCTGTGGACAAAATATACTAGACTTACATTATATAGTTAAATTAAACAATATATATATATAATATACTAGACTTATATAATTAGAATAAAATACTTTATATAAACTTTTTCGTGTGCATGTGTGAAATAGTTTGTGGTTAAAATATACTAGACTTATATAATTAAATAAAATAATATATATATAATATGCTATACATATAAATAAAATAAACTTTGTTTTATTTTAAATGTATGAGTGTTTTGCCTGCATGTACATGTGTTTTGCCTGTGTAGTACATGCATGCCTGGAGCCTACGGAGGTCAGAAGAGGTTGTTTCTGGATCCCCTGAAACCGGAGTTTCAGACAGTTGTCAGCTGCCATGTGGGTGCTGGGAATCAGACTGGGATTCTCTGGAAGAGCAACTAGTGCTCTTAACTGCGGGGCCATTTCCCCAACCCCTAGACTAATTTGGTAATTTATTAACTACAACCCTTTCAGCAGGTTTCAATTTGTAATGACTTAAGCAAAGTTGTATATTTATTGGCTTATCTTAATCTAGTTATATTTAACTTGAGGTATGGCTCACTGTTCAAACCAACCCTATTCAAAAAGCATAAGGCAGATGTGGTAGTACTCACTAGAGTCCTACTCCTTGGGAAGTGAGGCAGGAGGATCAAGAGTTCAAGGCTAGCATTGGCTACAGCTTAGACTCTAGCCAGAGCTACTTGAGATTTTGTCTAAAAAAAAAACCAAAAAGGGCCTGTGAAATGCCTATGAGTAAAGTTACTTGCCATCAAGCTTGATGACCTCATATATTGACTCCTGGGACCCAAACAATGGGCATATAGAACAAATTCAAGATAGTGAAGTTCAAAAGACCTCCACTTATACCACAGGATGCACATACCCCACCATACACACCTAAATAAGTACATGTTAAAAGTCAGGGGGGAGGGGCAGTGAAGATATTGCAATCAGATAAAGTACTTGGCTGCTAACCTGAGTTTGATCCCCAGTATTCACATAAAATTGGGAGTAGAGAACAGAATCAACAAAGCTACCCTTTAATCTCCACATGTGGGCTATGGAATGCACATGCACACACACACACACACACACACACACACACACACACTAAAATTTTTTTAAGAAAATCAAGCTACAGATATGAAGCATGTGTACAATTTAAAATATTTCACTGGTTATATAAATAAGAAAAAGGTAAAATCAATTGTGTCAATATATTTTATTTGTTGCAGTATAACACACATCGTTTCAATATGTGCTCAATATTAAAAGTGTTTAAGAGATCTTAGGCCAGGAATTGTAGTTCCATGACGGAGTGGACACCTGACACATAAAAGACCCAGTCCCACCTCCAACACCTCAAGAAAGCATTTCCAATAAGAAAATTTACATTATTTTACATGTACTAGAAGTCTGAAAGCATGTGCAACCTCACAGTTGTTGAATATCTCAATTTAGATTGGTCACATTTTAAGTGCTTAACCATCACAAATGGCCAGTGACTGCCACACTGGACAAACAATGAATGCTAAAGGAATGAATCAGAAAGATATTCTGACCTGTGTTTCAGTTTATTCTCTTTCTCTTGGCTTCAGTTCAAACAGCTAAGACATCTCCTAGCACTTTCTATCTTATAGTCTAGGAATTTGACAAAGACAGTGAGAGAATTTTTCCTAACTTTTCATAAAGAAAAGGAAAAAAAGATGCTGGTTTTGGTATTCTTAGTATTCATGGCCCTATCTTGATTGAGTTATGAGTCCCTCCCTGTAGAGAGCTGTGATGTGCCGCGCCCTAAAGATGGCGCCGGTTTCCGCCTCCCACCAGCCCGACGGTGAGCACTCTCGGTGATAAACAAGTCCATATTTGGCTAAGACCGCTGATCTGGCTTCCTTTCTCATACGTGGGCCTCTAAGATAACACTACGTGGCTTTACTTGATTGGCTGTTCATTTTAGTATTTAGCCTGAGGGTTGGGTCTGCCCGGGCATTCGGAATTCGAAAGACTGTTTTCAAGGGACCTGAATAAACTGCTGAAAAAGAGCTTTTGTGAGTTGCGTCATCCTTGCTGGTCGAGGGGGACGCAACAAGTGGTGGCCCGTACGGGCACCCAAAAAAGACTCAGAACTCCTACAGTCAGGGACAGCACTGGTAAGTTCCTGGGATAAATCAGGACAATAAAGTTTCACGGAGATAGCGAACACAAGGTAAAGATTCGCGGATAATAGCGAACATACAGTAAAGATTCGCGGATGATAGTGAACATACGGTAAAGTTTCGCGGAGATAGCGAACAAAAGGTACAGTTTCGCGGGAAAGCTGCGAACCGAAAGTAAATTTTTAAACATGGGATTGTCTGAGTCACACCCAATTTTTCTGGTTCTTCAGGAGCTACTTTTAGCTAGGAATTTAAAAATTAAAAAGTCTACCCTAGAAAGATTTTTAAATGAATGTGATTCCATGACTCCATGGTTTGCGGTGTCCGGAAATCTTACGGTATCCTGCTGGGACAAATTAGACAGGGACTTGGATTTTGCTTGGGAACAAGGGACTCTGAAACATAGAGTAAGACCAATTTGATTTGAAAAATGGTAAAGAGTTGTTTAAAAGATCAGAGATGTTGTAATACAATCAAAGAGAGAGAATCAGCCTTGAAACTGCTACAAGGGAAAAGATCTGAACAGATAGACAGTAAAAAAAAAAGTAACAAAGACAAAAGATTTAAACAAATAGACAGTAAAAAGGGAGACAAAAAAAAGTTCCTCTCTATCCCGATCTTAGAGATTTTAGAGATTTTGAGGACTCAGAGAACACGGATTCTGAAGGAGAGCTACACGCTCTAATAGAACAGTTAGAGAGGACTGTTATTAAAAAAAAAAAAAAAGGGTAAAAAAAAAAGACACGTCGGCGACAGTCGATGTGGCTGAAGCTGTTGCTACAGCGCCTTCAGCCACGCTGACGGCGGCTGGTATAAGTAAAGCCGTTGCCGCGGCGCCTTCAACTCCTCCTCCATATCCAAAAGCCACTCAGATAGATCAGCCTGTTCAGTCCCTAAAAGTAGGGAGATCTTTCTGCCCGGGGATGTGGACACAAGTAAGAACAGAATTACAGTTTGCCTATCCGGTATACCAAGACCCACAAGGGAACAGGTATGAGGAACCGCTTGATTTTAAGGTGGTTAAATCTCTTACAAAGTCGGTTCGTACCTATGGTACTACTGCTTCTTTTACAATGGCTCAAGTGAAAACATTAAACAAACATTGTATGACTCCGAATGATTAAAGTGGCCTGGTCCGCGCCTGCTTAAGTCCAGGACAATACTTAGACTAAAAAGCTTTCTTGATTGAGTATGCCACTGAACAAACAGCCAATAATCAGAGAGATAAAAATCCAGCCTGGGATAGAGATATGCTACTTGGACAGGGGAGATTTGCCAACCAACAAATAGGATATCCTATTCAGATTTATAAACAAATAAACAAGATAGCTATCAAGGCTTGGAGATCTCTTCCTAATAAAGGAGAGGTAAGTAAAAACTTAACTAAGATTCTACAGGGCCCCATGGAGCCCTTTTCAGATTTTGTAACACAAATGGTAAAAACAACAGGAAAGATTTTTGGTGACCCGGATACTGCTTTGCCACTAATAAAACAGTTGGTCTATGAACAATGTACCAAAGAGTATAAAGCCGCTATCACCCCTTACAAAAACAAAGGGCTAAAAGCCTGGATAAAAATATGTAGAGAGCTTGGAGGGCCGTTAACTAATACTGGTCTTGCTACTACAGTAATACAGTTGGCCAAAAAAAGTGAAAAAAGTTCAGGAGTTTGTTTTAAATGTGACAAGATGAGACACTTTAAAAAACAGTGCCCCAGAAAAAGGAGTACAAAAAGTACAAAAAGTGTACAACGCCCCAGGCGGCCGGGGTTATGCCCAAAATGTAAAAAAAAAAAAACCATTGGGCTAATAAATGCCGTTCAGTGATAGACATCCATGGCCAGCCTTTAACTCAAGGTTATGATGGCGCTCGTCCAAAAAACGGACAACGGGGCCCACGACCTCAGGGCCCACAAATATATGAGACAGTAGAGAATCAGGACAAAAAACAAAATCAAGAGAGATGGCCAACCCTCCGCCATCCGAGAGGCCGCGGAGAGCCACTACAGGCTCAACAGGATTGGACCTCTGCTCCACCACCAAACTCGTATTAACACCCCAAATGGGGGTCCAGTTAATTAAAACAGATTTTAAAGGACCCCTTGAACCTGGTACAGTTGGTTTGTTGTTGGGGAGGTCATCATCAGCCTTGAGAGGACTTATTGTCCATCCTGGAGTTATAGATCCAGATTATACAGGAGTGGTTAAGATCATGGTAGCCTCCCCCCCGTGGTATAACGGCTATCTCTCCTGGAGATAGAATTACTCAATTGATCATGTTGCCGAACTTACATGACCGCTATACAACAAAGGATAGAGAGAAAAAAAAGATGGTTTTGAGTCCACGGACACAGATTTAACTTTTCTCTCCCTAGATTTGGACCAACGCCCCGTCTCGGAGTTAAAAGTCGATGGTAAAAAGATCCTGGGCCTTTTGGATACTGGGGCTGATAGGAGTATCATAACAAAAAAAGACTGGCCTTCAGGTTGGCCCGTATAAGCCTCTTCTCAAACACTTCAAGGCCTGAGTTATGCTAAGACTCCAGATATGAGTACAAGGTTATTAAAGTGACAAGACCAAAAAAACCACTCAAAAAAAAATACAGCCATATGTACTTGAGCTCCCTATCTCCCTTTGGGAAAGAGACCTTTTAAAAGATATGAGATTTAAATTGAGTAATGACTATTCTGATTCAGCCCAACATATGATACAAAATATAAAATATACTCCAGGCTTTAAAATAAAAAAATATTTACAGGGACAAAAGAGTCCCATATCTATACAACAAAAACAAAAAAGACAGGGCCTGGGTTTTTCCTAGGGGCCACTGAGGAGGACATTCCCATAACTTAAAAGACAAAAAATCCAGTATGGGTTCCTCAGTGGCCACTTTCCTCTATAAAATTAAATACAGCCAAAGATTTGGTGGATAAACAAATGTCTTTAAAACATATAAAACCATCCGTATCTCCCTAAAATACACCTATCTTTGTCGTTAAAAAAAAAATCTAAAAAATAAAGATTATTACATGACCTACGTGCCATAAATCAACAAATACAGATCATGGGCCCAGTACAACGCAACTTGCCACTTTTATCATCTTTGCCAGCCTCATGGCCCATTATAGTTATAAATATAAGAGATTGTTTTTTCTCCATCCCTTTGTGTGCCAAAGATAATGAAAGATTTACATTTACTGTTCCATCCTGTAACCATAAAAAACCTGATCAATGGTTTAAATGGATAGTATTACCCCAGGACATGACAAACAGCCCCACTATGTGCCAACTGTATATGGGGGAAGCCATTACTCCCTTAAAAAAATTTTCCAAATTTGAGATATGTTCATTATATGGATAATATCTTACTGACAACTAAGAGTAAACAAATGTTAGATCGGGCCTATAAAAAATTAGTTCAATTATTAAAAAAAAAAAGGTTGTTTATTACTCCTGATAAGGTTCAAAAAAAAATATGGTTGATTATTTAAAAACAAAGGTTGGACCTAAAAAGATAATACCTCAAAAAATTAAAATAAAAAAGATAATTTAAAGACTTTAAATGATTTTCAAAGATTGTTAAAAAATATCAATTGAGTAAAAGGCTATTTATAGGCCAAGGCCGTACCCCCAAGGAGAGAATATCTTTAGCCTTATTTACTTTAAACTTTTTCAATTTGGATGCTCAAGGCCACTCATCAGTGGACAGACATCAGGATTCCCATGGTTCACCTAAAAGCATGGTGAAGTAAAAGGATATTTTGACAGGCTCTTGGCGGAGGCCTGACCCCGTGCTAACATGGGCGAGAGGGTCTGTTTGTGTTTTTCCTCAGGATCAACAAGATCCAGTGTGGGTGCCTGAACGCCTTGTGAGAAAGATTCGTCATGAAGACCTTCCTAAGGATCCTGGTGTTAGTAACAGTGAGTATGTCAGGAATGACCGAGCCGAGATGGGGGATCCTGTCGATATTCCCAAAGCTGATGCCGGTCAGACATGATGCAACTGTGTTTCCACGCTTATTTAACAGTAATAGAAGCCTAGGCTTACCCTACCTTCCCTTTGATGATCAGAGAAGCCCTATAGAGGGTAATAAAAATGTCAGTTTGAAGGGTAGTCTGTGCTTTTTAATGAGCTTCAATAGGTCAGATGATACAAAATGCATTAAATTGTCTCAACAGTCAACAGATTTTTTACCACAACTGAGGTTTGGGGGTAGGAGTGGTGGTTTGTTTTCAGGCAATGGTTCTCGTCTTGAAGGATGGTGGCCCACACAAGTCTCTGACCGGGACCCCCCCAGACAGCCACGCTGGGCACCTTTTTGTAGAGGATCCACAGGAGAAAAAGGACCTTTTCCCTGGACTGGATGTCAGGAGCACAGAACAGTTTGGGTTCAACAAGATTATTTTTCCTTTAGCCCCATGATTAGTAATATAGTAAATAAGTCTTGTACAGAAATGCTTGATATATCTACTAGGGATCCTCAACAGACTGCCACCAATCCTTTTGATTTGTGGCTTTTGTGTGGAGTAAATAAAAGTTACATGGACTTGGGACCTGTCATTATGCTTGGGGGAAAAATTTATCAAAGAGGTAATTTTTCCCTAGGGTCCACTACCAAATTGGATTTTTCTAGCGGTAGTGGCTCTGGTACTTGAAATTCTTTGTTTCATTCTTACCACAACAAGAACTTTTCAGCCTCGCCAATATGTCTCTGGCCTCCTTTTCTGTGGATTATAAGTAATGGGAGTGCATCCTTGGGTAAAAAAAGTTAGTATGCACTCCAAACACATACTTTTATGCCCTATGCTAAAATGCCACAGCCTTTCCTGTGGCTGTGATGACTAAAATGCCTCGATATGTACCAGTTCCTGTAGAGGCCCCTAATACCATGATGCTATTCAGGTTTAAAAGAGATTTTAACATCACTACAGCTATTGTTACTGCCATCACTATTGCTACTGTGGGAGCTACTGCCTCAACTATTGCCTTGTCTAGTTCTATACAGACTGCCAATGCCCTAAATAACATCTCAGCCACTATGACACAGACATTGGATACTCAGACCTCTATAAATTCTCATCTCAAAGGAGGTCTTATGATAGTTAATCAACACATAGATTTAATACAAGAACAGATTGATTCTCTTTGACAACTAACACAATTGGGGTGTGAGTAAAAATTACAAGGTTTGTGTGTTACTTCCGTACAGTATCAAAATTTTACAAAGGCTACTAATTTGTCTAGACAATTGTCAAAGTTCCTCTTACAGGATTGGTCGGCTAAATTTAAAAATTTGATGAGAAAACTGAGAGCGACAATTATCCACATCAACTCCACTCGGGTAGATCTGAGCCTGGCCACTGGCTTGACTTCCTGGATACAGACGACTATGGATCATCTTAAGGAGTGGATGGGCGTAGGCTCTTTGGCGATACTGATGATACTAGCCTCTCTGTTTTGCCTATGGTACATCTACAAAATAAAAGCCACACAAAAGCGTAATACAGCCATGATTATACAAGCCCTTGTCGCCATTGAGGCGGGCCAGTCCCCTCAGGCATGGCTCGCTGCCGTAAAGTAAATCTTCACTAAACATAGTCCCTGCCCACTGAGGTATTCATTCCATGGATATTAGGGTCTGACAAGTCAATGACGGAATAGACAGGTAAGTCTCAGCCACCTAAGACAGGACAGTCCCGAGTGGAAAGGCTAACCCAGAGACGGGTAAAAGTTTGAACACCGCCCTCCTACAGGCTCAGGCCCACCGTAAGATTCCCAGATAGAGGGATTACAAAGCCTTTCCAGGGACTTTTTATCTACTTTAGAAAAAATAAAAAAGGGGGAACTGTAGAGAGCTGCGGTGTGCCACGCCCTAAAGATGGCGCCGGTTTCCGCCTCCCACCAGCCCGACGGTGAGCGCTCTCGGTGATAAACAAGTCCATATTTGACTAAGATCTGGCTTGCTTCCGCATACGTGGGCCTCTAAGATAACACTACGTGGCTTTACTTGATTGGCTGTTCATTTTAGTATTTAGCCTGTGGGTTGGGTCTGCCCGGACATTCAGAATTCAAAAGACTGTTTTCAAGGGACCTAAATAAACTGCTAAAAAATAACTTTTGTGAGTTGCGTCATCCTTGCTGGTCGAGGGGGACGCAACACCTCCCTCTTTATTTTATTTTATTTTATTTTATTTTTTATTTTTTATTTTTGGTTTTTCGAGACAGGGTTTCTCTGAATATCTCTGGCTGTCCTGGACTTGCTTTGTAGACCAGGCTGGCCCCGAACTCACAAAGATCCGCCTGCCTCTGCCTCCCAAGTGCTGGGATTAAAGGCGTGCGCCCGCCACCACCGCCCGGCTTAGTCCCTCCCTCTTTAAACCAACCACCAATAATTATGATCAGGGAAAGTGGAATTTAGATTGGTGGATCTTGTCACAAATAACTTCTACACCTAAAACTGATGAATCCTACTATAAGAACAGAGGAAAGATCAAAGGAAGCCCCAAACTTGATACATCTACTCACTCTTCTACTTTTATATCACATAAAGCAGTAAGATGGCCAGCTCTGAAATGATTAATGCAGTCATGTAGTATTATCCTTAGAGAACTGGCCAGGGAGGAAAACACATAGGTTGTTTTATATATATTTTATCCAACGCTTTTGAAAACAAAACAATAACAATAATAATAATAACAATAATAAAAAACAAATGTGTATAAATATTCATCAAAGGCACTTTAAAAGGAGCAATTCTTACTGATGGGTATGGGTATAAGCAGGAAAAGAAGAGAGAGAGAGAGAGAGAGAGAGAGAGAGAGAGAGAGTTAACTTCATTCCTGAGTAATGGTTGAGATGTTTTAGGAGCATACCTCTAGAAAGCCCATATCTTGAATTTCCAGCTCCCACGTGTAGCTTTTGCTAGACTTTGCCTGTGTGTCTATCCAATCAACACTGCAAAGAATCTTCAGTCCAGTGCTTGCTCAACTTCCAGAATCTTATATTCAATCTGAAATTATAGAAAATATGTTATATTAAAGAGTTGAGATTAGTGCTTACACTAATTAGGATGTAACCCCAAAGTAGAATTTTCATCACTGTGGTTAAACGAAATTTTACTACTAGTTTCCAGGAAGACAGGAACAGAGTTGGATGAACAGAGCTACTTTCTGAGCAATGTGATAAAACAATAAGTTTATTGGTGTTGCAGGCTGGAGTATGAGTGAGGTTTTTGTTTTTGTTTTTATTGGAGGACGACACAAAGGCAGCTGTATTATAACAATGTCCATCTGAGCATGGGTGATGACTCAAAAAACAAACAAACAAACAAACAAAAAACTGCCACATTGGAGCTGTCTGTACAACCTGCATGCAGGAACACAGGTCACAGAGAATCTTCAGCAATCTTACGGCATATAAACCTTAGACGGGGAGAGGCCTTGTGAATCTGGTAAGGTTTAGGGAATTCTTGAAATTTCTGAGTTTTATTTCCTCAGTCTTAACTAGTCTCCTGGGATGGAATGTTTCAATTCAGATGAAATTATTACCCAACACATTCTTTTTATTTTAATATTTCTGAGATCTAACAAGAGCTGAATACT
Organism: Lophiomys imhausi; assembly: GCA_907164525.1. NCBI lineage: Eukaryota > Metazoa > Chordata > Mammalia > Rodentia > Muridae > Lophiomys > Lophiomys imhausi. The sequence continues at coordinate 67,995 of CAJQZJ010000836.1, forward strand.
CAAGGGGTCTTGAAGGAGATGCTGGAGGGAGCCACCATAAGTACAGGAAGAAGATAGTGACTGACTGATCAGCCAGCCTCAGTTTTCAGTATTTGCTGAATATCTAAGGGTTCACTCCTACCTGACAGCATCTCTACCTCCCTTTCTTCACATCAGCAGCCTTACCGTCTGGCTCCAAAAGAACTGAGGCTTGGAAGACCCATGAATTGCAATAGAAGAATATTCAATTTCCTTGTTTATGTTCTACAATTCTCTTGATTGCATAGACCTGTAGTGTGGCGCTCAGGATCTAATCAGGAGAGAAAAATCGCATAGCAATTTGCAGAAGGTAAATTAAATATGAATCCGATGTGGAAATGGGAAGCAGAATAACGAGCAATTAGCTACTAAGAAGTAAGAACAGGTGCTGGAGAAATGACTCAGTGGTTAAGAGTACTGGTTATTGACACGGGACCTAGGCTTGATTCCCAGCACCCACATGGTAGTTCACAACTGTCTGTAACTTCAATTCCAGAGGATTCAAAGTCTTCTTCTGGTGTCTGCAGGGACCAGGCACACAAATGGACACATATGTACAAGCAGGCAAAACTGGCCATTCACATTTTTCTTTACATGGGGGAAAAAAAGAAGTAAGAATTCTAAAGAACAAAAAAATAGCAATCTAAGAAACCAAGTGCTAGGACAGGTGTGGTAGTGCACACCTTTAATCCCAGCACTGGGGAGGCAGAGGCATGTGGAAGTCTGTGAGTTCAAGGCCAACCTGGTCTACAAATGGAGTCCAGGACAGCCAGGGATTGTTACACAGAGAAACCCTCTCTCAAAAAACCAAATAATAATAATAATAATGATAATAATAATAAAATGACAATGAAAAAAAGAAATAAACTGCTAGGGCTGAGGCAACATGAGAACAACTCCATTCTTAACCAATGGGCTGTGATCTTGACCTTTTCAGCTCATTTGATGGCATATAAATCACTGTAGTGTTGACGTGGCAGAACAGAATTTTGCTGGAACCTGGCCATGGAATCTTCCATAACTTCACCTTTTAGGATAATGGGCAAATTGCTCACAAAGACATCCTACCCAGCGAGACTAACCGGGAGGCTGCTGTCTCTGGCTGCCGCTGGCCACTATGCATTGCAGAAGCTGGCCTCTGGGGAAGATGAGTTGTACTTGCTCAGTGAGCACCCGATAAGACTTCAGGGTCAGCTGTTGCAGGAAAAGCATATTTTAAAGGCTTATATCCATTTTCAAAGAACAGTTCAGAGGAGTTAATGTGGGGTCAAGAAGCAAAATAACAAGTTCACAGGTTACCAGAATTTTTGTGAAAAGCAGCAAGAAACATATTTCATTAAGAAACACATTCCCGGCCGGGCGGTGGTGGCGCACGCCTTTAATCCCAGCACTTGGGAGGTAGAGGCAGGCGAATCTTTGTGAGTTCGAGGCCCACCTGGTCTACAAAGCAAGTCCAGGACAGAGCCAGAGATATTCAGAGAAACCCTGTCTTGAAAAAACCAAAAAAAAAAAAAAAAAAGAAACACATTCCCTCCAGGTGAGGTGGTGCATGTCTTTAATCCCAGCACTCTGGGAGGCAGAGGCTGGCAGATCTCTGTGAATTCAAGGCTAGCCTGGTCTACAAAGTGAGTCCAGGACAGCCATTGGTACACAGAAAAACCCTGTCTCAAAAAAAAAAAAAAAAAAAAAGAAAGAAAGAAAGAAAAAAGAAAAGAAAAAGAAAGAAAGACATCCCCATGGAATCTATAGGACATACTTGACTTTGACTTTTATATTATGGGATTTTTTATTTGTTTGTTTTGATGGTACTAGGGACTGGACCAGAGGCCTTGTACAGGCTGAACAAACACCGTATCACAGAGCTATTTTCTAGCCCTGTACACTTCTATCCTATTTCCCTCAAGTGAGGCTGATGTCAGAATGCAAATAAATAAGTGAGGCTATAGATTATAGATGACATCGATATTTGATGTCGACATTTGATGCTTCAAAAGACATGCCATAAAGCCTTACTTTTAAACATAAAAGCTGTTCTAGACTTATTTATTTTTGTTTTATGTGTGTATTTTACCTGGATATATGTCTGTGTACCACATGCCCATAGAGAGTAGAAGAGCGCCTCTGAGCTGCTGGAACTGCAGTTGCAGTTGTTAACCATCTTGTGGGTACTGAGAAGAGAGCCCAAGTCACCTGTGAGAGCAGCTAGTGTTCTTAAGTGCTAAGCCATCTCTCCAGTTTTCAGACATTACGTATTATACATTTGTTTCATTCTGGAGGGGCACATGTCTTGTCCCGTGTGCAAGTCAGAAGAAAACCTGCAAGAGTCATCTACTTCTACTACATACAACCTCAGAGCAAATTGAGGTTGCCAGGCTTGGCAGCAAGTGCCCTTACCCACTGGGCCATCTTCCTGGCCAAAACTTTCTTTCTTTTTTTTTTTTTTTTGTTTTTGTTTTGATAGGGCTTCTCTGTGTAGCCCTGGCTATCCTGGAACTTGCTCTGTAGGCCAGGAGGGCCTCAAACTCATGGGAGATCAACCTACCTTTGCCTCTTGATTGCTGGGATCGCCCAGCAAAACATGACTTTTTAAGTGCCTCACAAATGAGTTATTTGCTGCACATTTAGAGTTTTTAATTTTTCACTCATGCTAAATACTGCATAATAGAACCTATGCTAGTCTGCATTCTGTAACTATAACACTCGCCTGAGATCATGACCTTACAAGGAGAAAATGGTTATTTTAGCTCATGGTTTTTAAAGTTTCTGTCCATGATTGACTAGCACTGTTGCAAAACCCCCATCACAGCAGGAGCAGGACTGGGAACATGAGGCAGAGCAAAGCTATGCACCTCATTGCTGGGGGTGAAAGAGAGGATGGAAGAAGGAAGGAGTCCCACAATCCCTTTTGGTGGCAGTCCTCATTGACCTAAGGACCTGGCACAAGACCCCTCCTCTTTCTAAAGGTCCACAATATTTCTCACGGTGGTTGCATCGCTTGCATGATGACAAAGGACAATTTCTGCACTGTTTGAATTATGCTTGTATTTGGCGTAGAAAATGTTACTTCTATTTGTTCTATATTGTAGTGTACTTACGAAACTTCTTCTTTGTAGTTATTTGAAATTTAGCAAGCAGAATAGCGAACTCTGGTAGTAAAAGCACCAGAGTAAGAACTGGAAGGCTGGGATGCGACTCCGTGTGTAGAGTGTTCGCCTAGAATGCACAAAGCCCTGGGTTTGATTCTCAGCACCCTATAAACTGGCATGATGGGACACGCCTGTCATCCCAGCATTCCGAAAGTGGCCGCAGAGCATCAGAAGTTGATTCAAAGTAATTCTCTCAGTTACATGTGGAACTTGAAGCCACCCTAGGTCACATGACCCTGTCTGGAATTTATTTTAAAAAAAGTGAGGATGCCGTCTGAACAGTAATAAAAATTTCTGTACTTGGTATTGTAGTAAATACATTAGAACACCATTTGGACTTTGTAGTTACCTCATGATGTTGAGACCTCTTTGTTCTGGGGTTATCAGTCTATATGTCAAGAAAATAAAGTTTTGTGAAGTTAGGTGAAATCCCCAAGTAACAATTTCTCAATTCTGAACCTCAAGTTCTAAACTATTATGGTTGCCTAGCATTGTGATGGAATACACTTCCTGCAAAGTGTAATGTCTTTTAGAAAGTACACGCTGCCCTGCACTTCCTATATAAGCAGATATATTTATCCCTCTCAGGTCTCTGAGGTGGTTGAAGAATAGACAGCTAGAGTCTCATAGTTAAAGTTTGAGTTGTTTAGGAATCAAGAGGGTGTTATAGATCTAAGAAGATACTCTTAAAAGTGTGTTGCAAGTTAGTATGAATGTTGAGTCAGATATAGACCTTTAAACTCATGGAGATGGTTAGATAGTAGAATGTTAAAGTCAGGGGCCAAATATATATAAACTGGACATTGGGAAGGTATACTGGGCCATTTAACTCTCATAAATGTGGCATATTTATATCTGTTGTTTTGTATAATACTTACTGTTATAAGAGAAGGAACCATCTGTTGGACTGAAAGGGGAAACTTCTGGGGGGAAGAGGGTGGAAGGGTGGGATAGGAAGGGGGAATAGGGAAGGGTTTGTGACTGAGATGTAACTTGAAGAAAAAAAAATAAAGTATTTAAAAAAAAAGAAAAGAAAAAAAAAGAAAGTACACGCTGTATGGAGGTCCCCAGAAAAGCTTTGTCTAAATGCAGGAATAACCAGGGCACACGGAGAGCAAGTTTGGAAATGGCTGGAATTTGCTCTTCCAGTCTGCATGAGCAGCCGTCCATCTGATTCCAGGGTCCCGGTGATACAGAGCTTTGCTGACTTGACGTACCCAGAGGATTTAGGCTTCTCACAGTGCTCTAAATAAAGCTTTTCACTTAGGTCTAAACTGAGCTAAGCTAAGAAGTAGGAGAAATGGCTGAAAAGTAGGATGGAGAACAGACAGTTATCAAATGGATTAAAATACTAATGGTGGTGCATCCCTTTAATCCCAGCAGACAGAGGCAGGTGAATTTCTGTGAATTCAAGGCCAGCCAGGGCTATATAGTGAGAACCGATCCCAAACCACAACAGCCTACAGAAGCAAGAACCCACCAATAAAAACGAGTGCAGAAAACACAAACTGCTGAACTCTAGCCCACTTTGTGCCAGGTACTGGAAGGAGTTCAGTTTTCCCACAGTTGGTGAAGTGCATGTCATTTCCATCTTCGTCTTTGTCTCTGGTAACAGACTTTAGTTTTGAACTGGGTAAGCTGCCCCACAGAACGAAAATAATGCCCTCATTCCCTTCCTTCAACAACTGGAGAATTTGGATTTTTAATGGTCTGTCCTTGGAAATACCATCCACAGTGCCCACGAGGTCTCTTATTTTTCTTTCTGAAAAGCTGCTTTTCCTTGCTTCACCTTTGGCTGGCTCCCAGTGTCTCCCACTTCCTTTGTCCTTTTGTTCCCCCAGCCTCCTCATTATCCCTTCCCTACTTGTGTCTTTGCAAATTTGGTTTCCGTCCTCATCTTTTTCTTGGCTGACGATTTGTCTTCTCTCAGACCTCAAATGACACCTGCTGTCATACTTTGAAGTTCCCTGTAAAGCTAAACTCAGATTCTAAACTCAGCCCACTGGATTATTTCTGTCTGAATGTCCTACATACACTTCAAGCCTGCAAAACTGAAGCATGTGTTTTATGTTCTCCTCAAATCCCATCTCCCCCTATTTGTTTTCCTTTACTAATACTAGTCAGTTTTTGTTACCTTCAAGAAATACTGTACACAGGCTCTAAGGGGAAGTGTGTGTTTCTTTTTTCTAGAGGCTTGGGATCCAATCAGCATTGCAAAGCCACCTTGAGGCCAGCGAGGACCACCACTTGACCATGACACCTTATGGTGGGACACAAAGGTGGAAACAAGATTGCATGTCTGCCAGAGAGCAAAGAGGACTAGGCCAGGCCACGTTTGCTCCTTGTAGAAGATTTTTTACCCCTTTCTCCCTCTTTTTGTTTTGGGACATGGTTTTGGGATGTAGCCCAGGCTGACCTCCAACAAGAGACACTTATGCCTCAGCTTTTTGAGTGGAAATATCACAAGTGTGCACAACCATACTTGGCTCCTTTCTTTTTTCCCTTATTTTTTTCATGTTTGTTTATTGATTGATTGCATGTTTGTGTGTTATGTATGTGCACACACCACAGTACCTGTGTGGAGGTCCATTCTCTCCTTCCACCTTGTGGGTTCCAGGGGTTGAACTCAGGTCAGGCATGGCAGCAGGTGCCTTTATTCACTGAGCCATCCTTATATTTTTAAGTATTTTTGGTACTGGGAATCAAACCCAGGGCTTTGAACATCTTAAGGAGGTGCTCTCCACATGACCTATATTCCCAGCCTCAGCAATCATCTTCCGAGGAATCAAGGGTTTGTAGGAAAAAGACTTCATGTCTTCAATGACCTCAGGACCGACCCTTCTCTTCACCATTCCACAGAACTTCCTAATATAGCCACCTTGGTGACAAGGCTTTGTCCCACGGGCCCTTGGTCACCACTAAACCATTTCCAAACCACAGCACTAAGTTAATGCTGTCAGAAGCCAGAATGTCATCCCCGACACCTGCACTGATCTGCTCACTCCTCTAATCTTTTGTCAGCCTATCAGCTCTCCCTTCCCGGTTTCCCCTCAAAGTGATTCTGGGCTTTTCACTTTCACAGCCACTACTTCAGTCAGATCTCTTTCTTTTCTTAGCATAATAGAAGCTGCTAGTAGCCACACAGAAAATCCATCTTCCCCTTTGTTTGTGGTAACAGACCCTGGTTTTGATCTGGGTGTGCTGCCCCACAGAATGAAAACTGTTTCCCCTAGCTATCCTTGCAGCAGAATAATGATCAACTATCTGAGTTTTGACTAACGAGACATGAGTCCCAGTCATAAACTCAAAATGTCTTACCTTTTCCGTGTTTCTTTCCCTTAGGCTGTTATGTTTCCTGTGAAGGAAACCCAGTTTAGAATGTGCAACTGAGGGACACACCTGCATCAGTTACCTTGAAGCAACCCTGGATCACTAATTCACAGATGGAGGAATGAACTTTGATCTCATGCAAACCACTGTTCCATGGGGCTCCTGTTACAGTAACCAATTCCAGACTAATACTCCAGGATTAGAGCAACAGCCTCTTCAGTTAGTCTTCTATCCCTAACTTTGAACTTCTCTGGAACGTATTCAATGCATTTCCTTCATTAAAAATCAGGACATTCATTGCCAAATTCAAATGTGATTGTATTACACCTAGTTACCTCCCACTTCTGACGCCATTTCCTACAGTGTGTCCTTTACAATTCCTCAGTGTGGCAAACCATCCACTGTTCATTCACTGGCCTCTGCTTTGTCACCCTGCCTCACTTCTAATCACTCCCCACTTATGTTCTGAGCACATGGACCCACCTTGCAGCTTAACAATAAGCAAAGCCTGCTTATTTCCACGCATCTGTACAAACTGTTTGCGCTCCTCACAGGGCACCACCTTTCTCCACCTTGAGTAGTTTACTGGGCCCAGCTGGTTTCTAATGGTCCTTTAGGCCTCAGGTCAGCATATCTTGGAAGTTTTCCTGAGCATTCCAGGATCAGCTCCAACGCCCTCATGTGTTTTCAAAGTATTGTGCGTATGTGTGTATCACTTCCTTACCCCACCCCCTGCCTCCACCCTCTCCTATCAGCTGCTACTTCTGAGTAACAAGAAAGGTTTTCTTGCTGCTATCACCAGTCCCTGGCATACATTAGCACTTTAACATAGCAATATTGATTCAGGGGCCAGTGAGATGGCTCAGTGGGTAATGACGCTTGCAGCAAGCCTGACGGCCTGAGGAGGATCTCTAGAACTCACGTGGTAGAAGAGAGTCCACTTCTCAAGGTTGTCTCTGACTTCAACAGATAAATTAAGACGTAAGCAATTATGAAAAATAAATAAAATTTATTTATTTATTATTTAAAAAACATTCCAGGGAGATGTTTTTTGCACTCCTCACAGTTGGGGAGATGGCTCAGCAGTTAAGAGCACTGGCTGCTCTTCCAAACGTCCTTGAGTTCAATTTCCAGCAACCATATGGTGGTTCAATGGGATCTGATGCCCTCTTCTGGCATATACCACACAGAGCACTCATACATTAGAAAACAACGGAAAACAAAAACAAATCACTCCAAATAATATTGAACCTTTTCTCTTCAGTACTGGAGTTGAACCCAGTGTCACATGAAACCCAGGGAAGTCCTCTTACATGGAGTTGTATCTCCAGCCCTGTTTTACTTATTTTGAGACAATGTCTCACTGAATTGGACAGGATGGCCTTAAAGTCCCCCAGTAGCCTAGCTGGCCTTGGGCTTTTAATCCTCCTGCCTCTTATGTTGCTGGGATGAAAAGCAGGAGCCCTCTGGCCCAGCTAAAAATGAAATTTTTAGCAATCTTTAAGTTTGCTCTACTCATTTGAATTATTTTTATAGAATCTGATTCAACAAAATCTTTCAGAAATATCTACTACCATCTTAAGTGAACTTAAGAATATTAAATAACATCTTGAAGCTAAAAGCAGAGATGGAAGCAGACTGAGAATCTGATTCAGAGTTGACTTGACCCACTACACAGTCTTCTTTGAGTGGGGACAGGAAAAAGAAAAGCGGTGAACTCAGACCACAGGCAGACAACACCAGTAAATGCAGTGCTAAGCCATGAGATTTTGGACTCATTTAGACGTGACTGTGATTTGGCACCCTGTCATTTACTTTAGAATCATGTGACTACAGTCTGGCACACTGTCAAGAGGTAATCATCTATCTTTTCCTCTATCCAAGGTTATCCCAAATCAAGTTACACTGTTCTTCAAAAATACTGGGGAAATGAGGGGCTGGAGAGATGGCTCAGTGGTTAAGAGCACCTGCTGCTCTTTCAGAGGATTCTGGTTCAATTCCCAAGCACCCACATGGTGACTCACAGTGGTCAGAAACTCTGGTTCTGTGGGATCTGATGCCCTCTTCTGGTCTCTGCAGGCACCAGGAACATAGGTGGAGCGCAGACATGCATGCAGGTGAAACACCCACCACATAAAACAGTGAATAAGTAAAAAAATCTTTTCATAGGAATGACATCCAGAAAGTTTGTGCTTTGCTCAAAATCAGGATCATGGCTGAACCAGAGCCCAAAACCTCACCTTTTCTGACTTGTAGTTGCCTGCTGCAAACTTTTCAGGAGGGATATGGCTTTTAGCACCTTCCTCGTTTGACTGGTCCTGGCAAGATTTCTGTATGGTCATTGATTGCTCATTGTAGATCTTTGTCAAGGTCCAAAGTCCATACCAGCAATGCTCCATATAGATTCTCAGGTTTGCCTGGTTGTGGCTAGTGGCCTCAAAGATTTCTGTCCCTGGCATACTTGTTCTGTATTCACCCTTCCCTTTCTTTCTTTTTTTTTTTTTTTTTTAAAGATTTATTTATTATGTATACAGTGTTCTGTCTGCAGGTATATCTGCAGGCCAGAAGAGGGCACCAGATTTCATTATGGATGGTTGTGAGCCACCATGTGGTTGCTGGGAATTGAACTCATGACCTCTGGAAAAGCAGCCAGTGCTCTTAACCGCTGAGCCATCTCTCCAGCCCCCCATCCTTCCCTTTCATATGGGTAGTATGTATAGATGTAATGAGACAGTGGACCTTTGATGGGATATATTATATGACAAAGGAGATAGTCAGCTTTGGTCATGCGATGAAAGAAATCTTACATTGGCTATGTATCTATCCATTCAGCTATCCTTTATTTATTTTTAGTGTGTGTGTGTGTGTGTGTGTGTGTGTGTGTGTGTGTGTGTGTGTATGTGTGAACACTGCAGTACACATGTGGCGATCAGAGGACAATTCTGGAGAATCAGTTATCTCTTTCTACTTTTCTGGGTTCTTGGGAATCAAAATAACTTTGAACTCAGGTTTTCAGGCTTGTGTGGCTAGCATCTTTACCTGCTGAGTCACCTTACTGATCCATTTATATGAAATATTTAAAAAAGTACTACGGGAGGGATATAGTTTCTCTTTATCCCTTATGTGGGTTCTGGGAATTTTGTGTAAGAGTGTGTGTGTGTGTGTGTGTGTGTGTGTGTGACAGAGAGAGAGAGAGAGAGAGAGAGAGAGAGAGAGAGAGAGAGAGAGA
>CAJQZJ010000836.1:77727-116302 GCA_907164525.1 Lophiomys imhausi
AGAGAGAGAGAGAGAGAGAGAGAGAGAGAGAGAGAGAGAGAGAGAGATTTCTTTTTGTCCTCCCCCATGTGGGTTCTGGAGATTGATCTCTAGTCATCAGGCTTGGTGGCAATCACTTTTACCTGCTGAGCCATCTCTCTGGCCCACGTCATTATAGAGAGGCAATGAAACAATGTTAGAGCCTTCCATTATACTAGCCTTATTCTATTATGCAGCAATGTACTGGCTTTCCATATTCAGTGAGACAATGAAACACTTCATGAAGGAGTGTCCTCAATCTCATCACCTCTCTAATATCCTATGTGGTTTTCCATCTCCATCCCTCTCCAGTTAGGGGGTAAAAACCACCTGTCTCCTCAAGTGTATCAAGTGTTTCCCAGGTATTTTCATATTTTCTCTTTCCATTAAGTCCTTCCACATAACCCACAAACATCTGGAGGTCTCCCCTTGATGGACCCTTTCTGGGGCTCCAATGTTCTTGAATGTCTGTCCTTTCTCCATATAATATCTGCTTATCTCAGATCTGCCTGACTGTTCCTCAACATCCCTGGCTCACAACTGTTCTGACCCAACAATGCCTAGCAAGTCTTGGTTCTTATCCCAGTAAAGTGGTCAGCATTGGCTCCAAATTGATCCTTGACCTTCATTTCCTCTTCTGGCTTTTTATTGCCTTGATCTTTGCCAGCTTAGATCTTAATCTGGTTAAACTCATTATCTTTCCTCCCAAGTCAGTAGAGCGTCTCTTTCTTCCTAGCCTCACACTTATCTGGCACTCTTTCTCTCAGCCTAGAATTACTTAACGAACACACATACCTGCTGCCTCGCTGTAACTGTCAACCTAAGCCCAAGTTATATTATTTTTCAAGGAAATGCCCGATCTTCTCTCATTCATAAGTAATTCAGTAAGTATATTCAGAGAAAAAAAGGGTGTCCTTCTGTATATGAATCCTTACAGTTCTTTTCAGCATGTAAATCAAGGTAGCAACAGGAAACAGAAGATATGTTCAAAGCAGGTCAATTTTAGGAGGGTTTATTTAAAAGGTTGTGGGTATAGGAAACAATAAGATATCATACAATAAACTAAGCGCAGTGACTGCTAGGTTATGACAGGATGTGCTAATATCTCTACGGTATTCTGACAGAATCTTTTGGCTATGTACTCAGGAGTGATATATCTGGATCATATGGCAGTTCTATTTTTAGTTGCCTTTTTTTTCTTTTGAGGAACCTCCAGTAAATCATTCTTAATATTGCTTAATATTTAGTCAGCAATTAGAATTTGCCAACTGTCTCAAAAATGTCTTTTATTTTAGGGCTGTTTTCTTTGGGTTGCCAAACTCCGTATGTGATGGTTAAATTTTTTTTAAACATTGATTTAGTTCTTCAAGTGTATAAATTTTATATGCCAACTTTAGTGGGATCAAGGGTGCCCAGATATTGGCCAAATGTCCTTGTGGATGTTTCTCTGAGGGTGCTTTTGGATGAATCTGACACATATGTTGATGTAAATAAAAGTTGCCTTCTTAACATAGTTGGGGTTCATACACTGTGGGAGGCCTGGATAAACCACAGGCCAGATTATCCCCTAAATAAGCAAGATCTCCTGTTTAAGCAACATCGAATGGGCATCAATTCTACCTTCCTTTGTGTACAGCAGAAACATGGCTCTTTCTATGTCTCCAACCTGTTGGGCTGTGGATGGGGAAGCAACCTACAGCTGTTTTGCTTCTTAGGCCTCCAGGCTCCTGGGAAAAACCTTTCAGTTCTCTGGACCTTCATGCAGAGTGCAGGCTTTCCCAGCTCTGCAAGGGAGAACCACAGGGTTCTAGGCCTTCTAAGTAACACATATGTTTTATGTGGCAGGATTGTTGCCGCAACCCTTGTATCACTTCCAGGGGATCTGTACTAAATACTATTGGTGATCCACACTCATCCTCACAGCTTGTCTGATTTTAGCTGCAAGTCTGCATTAGACACTTTTCATAGATGCTGATGGTTTCCCACTGAAGGCACCCACCATATCTCTTAGCCTTTTGCAGAGTAGTATATGTATGGGTATTTACTCTCCTGGGTAAGTCGGTCACCAAGAGGTCAAGAAGTTATTAGCTTCACATCATGGGTGTACTGTATATCTCAAGCATGTTAGAGATAGACTAGAGCCTCAGTGGCCCATGACAGTTAGAGCTCAGCAATGTATCCTATGGGCTTTCCATTCTTTCCATGCCATTATTTTAGTTTCTCAGCAATGCATCCCAAATAAACATGTATCCAATTCCTTTTTAGGGAAAAACAAAAATCAAAGCAATAACTTAAAATATTTTAGCTTATGGCTCCTTGTGGTATGAGTTTAACCAATTAAGAGAATGTTTTTGTTTCATCCCAGGTTTGAGGCTGCTTAAGACACAGGTGTAAAGTATTAACAGTCTCATGAGCTAGCAGGGGCGTGGCTTACCCAGCTGAGCAAGTTTAACTCTGAGGACTTGGGAGAGAGGATAAAAAGCCAGAGCCCCAAGAAGAAGGGGGCTTTACAAAGAAGAGAAAGGGTTACAAAGAAGAAAGAGGTTGTTGCTCTCGAGGCTGCTGCTTGTTCTTCCTGCTGCTGTCTCCTGGTTTGCTGGACTTCTACTGAGACTGGTATTGTCCCCAAAGAACTGAACGACCCTAATCAGCAGGAAGTAGCCTAAAGAGAACTATGCCTCCTTTCATCTTGGACCTTCTCTCCCTCCTGCATAGTGTTGGAGGTTGGAAGGGAGGCAGAGGTATTAATTACAGTAAAATAAATTAAGTATAGTAAAAATAATAAAAGCCACCTTGCTACAGCTCCTATTGACTAAAAATATTCACTTACGGGATGCATCAACTAGCACACCAAACGCTGATGAAAAGCCTGGAGCATGTGGATTAACAGACAATAACCGAATAACATAGTATTACTGCAGAGCAAGCACTGGTGTTATTAGTTGTGAAATATGGCTAGGTTTAAGGGCCTGATGTTGAGCCTTGCAAAAAATGATATTTGCTAGGGATTAAGACAGTGTGAGGAAGGACAAGACCAGGCAAAAGCACCTCCAGCTTGAACCTAAAGACCAACACTAATCATAGTTTGGGACTGCAGTAAACCCAAGCGCCCAGTCCGCCCTTCCTTTGGGCCACACCTATGTGGCTTTTAGTGATGGGAGATGTATGTTCATCTTATTGTATGCATCAGTAGTATTTCTTAAGGACCAAGTCTGAAAAAGGAGCCATTCCTTATGCTACCCAATGCTGAGAGAGAATACGTTCTGCCTGCAAGGTCAGAACTGTGTCTCCCACAGGCAAGCATTCTTTGTTTGGTAGTCTCAGAACCCTAAGCATGCCCTATCCCTAATCCCCTTTGGCACTCCATTAAAGGGTGGGATGTGGAAACCATAGGACTTTCCCTCTTTTTTAAATTCCCCATCATAACCCTAGGTGTTTGGCTTGAGGGCCTTTCGAATGCTTGTATGTCTAATGGGAAGGCTGTCTTGCCCCTAAATTTACTGTGTTGAGGGTACTCTGTGAAACTGGTCTTGGCTCTGCTAATTTGCTTTGCTGGCATCTTCCTATCAGTGTGGAGCTTGAGTACGCAGTGCCAGCTCATGATCAGACTACTGACACTTTCAGAACTACAACTAGCCTTTCTGCAAAGGCTAAATCTAAGGGTTAAACTCTGCTCACTTCTCACTGCCTCAAATGCAATGAGTGACGCATCTAGGGGGAATATCATGACTTCTAAATGCCGAAACTGATACTAGATGTACTCAACCAACTTCTTTTTTTTTTTTTTTTTTGGTTTTTGGAGACAGAGTTTCTCTGTGTAACAGCCCTGGCTGTCCTGGAACTCACTCTGTAGATGAGACTAGCCTCAAACTCACAGAAATCCACCTGTCTCTGCCTCCCGAGTGGAGTGCTGGGATTAAAGGCGTGCCACACCCAGCCCTCATCCAACTTCTTAAAGTGTTCTGCCTCACCATGAACATCTTTCTTTCTTTTTTAAAAGACTTATTTATTTTTATGTATATGGGTATTCTGTTTGCATGTACACCTGCATTCCAGAAGAGGGCATCCTATCACATTATAGATGGTTGTGAGCCACCATGTGGTTGCTGGGAATTGAACTCAGGACCTTTGGAAGAGCAGCCAGTGCTCTTAACCGCTAAGCCATCTCTCTAGCCCTAAACATATTTCTTAAGTACATAAGTATCTACCTCTTCAAACAGATCCCTAACTCACTGAGGATAGAAATAGGTCTTAACTACATGGTATTTCCAGGGATGAGCATGCATATTGACTGGACGAAGGCCTGTATCAGGTAAGACTAGATGACGAAAACGTCCACCTCAAGATAGCTTAAAACAAAACAAAAATCCAAACCAAATAAACAAACCCCTAGCAAAGTTCAAGGCTCATGCCATGCTATAAGGAGCTCACCTGCAGTATTTTTGCTGTCCTTAACTGCTCTGTGTGGCTTTGTGCCCACGAAAGAGTTCATGACGTGAAGTCCCTGGTTCCACAAGGACTTTAGTTCTAAATGGCCCTAATGGAGTTGGTTTGATTCATGTGCCAAATCTGAGGCTGGTCCATTTGGCTGGCAGGGTCAGGTCTTAGGCACACCCTTAAAAATAGGGGTGAGGCAATCAACTCCTCAAAGTCAGGACTGAGATGTGAGCACATGCACCCACTCCTGTAAAGGGTGGTGGGGAGAATAAACACTGAGCAGCAGAAGTGATTCTATTTGCACTTCCGTTGCTAAGCTCCCCCTATCTTTCCTTTAGATTGGATCCCTGTGGCAGATGGGTACTAGCTCACACTGGACTTGGTTAGTGACTGAGAGGTCTTCCTGAGGTCAGGGTCACACTTCCTGTGTGGCGACCCCCTCAGCCTCCATCTCTCCAGTGTACGTTTTTGGCTCCGCTTGTCCCATCCCCACTGTTTCCAGTAAGCTTCACAGTGCACGCAATGTCCTTTCAGACTCTTTGGCAACTAATGAGTCATGTATACAAAGAGCTATTCAAAACAAAATGTGCTCAGTCTCTAAGAGAGTACTGAAAAGATGTTTGTCAAGCAGAGATAAAGGCCTGTAACATCTGCCTCGGAGCATGAGAGCAGACAAGCCATCCAGGGACTATGAAGCACCAAGGACAAAGTCAAGTATAAGAGGGATAATGTTAACACCTTGGAGGAAAGCAAGGCAGCTAGTACCGATAACGGTCCAGACCCCACTCTAAGACCTTGAACTCACATCTTCACAATATGCTTTCAAGTAAGTAAAACTATTCCCCTTATTTAAATAACTTGTTCATGGCCACATGGTGAGGAAGTAGAATGCAACTCATGGACAATGGAGAGGTCAGGTACAGGGTTACTTGGCCAAGTTAGAATTCTTTGAGCAGCTGTCTCTTTCTCCATGAGTTCAAATATTCTGGAAGCAGAACTGTGTCTGGTTTACTTTTGTATTTATTCTAGAACCCGTATTTAAGTAGACGTTAAATATATACCCACCTCAAATAGGCTATTCTCCTGGTAAACCAGTGTTTTAAAAGTATCTCATTACTGGAGTATGAGCACTGCTTCAAATTCAGGTTAAAGTACACACAGGAAGTTATGGACCCGCTTAAGGGGTGCCTTCTGTTCTGACTGTGTGACTGGGCAAGTGACCAGGCTTTGAGCTGCAGGTTCCCTCTGGTGAAGGAGGATCTCACATGCTCCACAAGGACATAGGGGACATACAGTAACTGCAAATAAGATATACTAAATTCTTACAATCTTTAACAGGAAAGGTGCCACAAGAAGCCAAGGGATTTTTTTTCTTAGTTTCACCACAATTTCATTAACCGACGCATTAGAACAGAATGGACAGTTTCAGTGAAAAAGATTATTTGTAGAACATCAAAAAGGTGGAAAACAGTTCATCTGATTGATATGCATGTACGGATATATACAAAATGAGACGCCAGAGTTATTGTGATAGACTCACAAGAGAATTCTTTACAGGAATATCTGGTCTCAGCCTGGGCTCTGGGTCTCACATTGACGGGAGGAGTTTGCCATGTGTGACCCAAGAGCTAATCACAGCTTCCCTGAGACAATTTTTCTCTCTAAAATAGACATAATCTACTTCAAAGAGCTGTTGTGGAGATTAAGTAAAATCATGCGTGTAAGCCTGCCTATGCGCTACAAACCAGCGACTACCGCACCACCTCTGCGGGAGAGTTCTTTCTACAAAAAAGAGCCTTTGTTTCTCCGGTCTAACCCCACTCACGAGGTCGAGGCTTGCAAGAAAGGGAGCTGCAGAAGCCGGTCTCAGCCATCCCCGGCCGCTAGGCCCTTTCCATTCCCTAACCTTCCCTTTGGGGAAAGCCCAGTTCCGCGCGCGTTCGGCAGCCACGGCCCCGTCCTGTGTCTTCCCAGTCGCGAGCGCGCGGCGGCAGGGCAGCGAGGGCTCACGGCCGGCTTCCACGCCCCGTGTCCCGTCGGCTGAGGCCGGTCACAGCGGCCTCCTTAACCCGGCCTCCTGCCGGGATTGGCGCGTAGGGCGGAGAAGGGGGGAGGGGGCGAGGGCGGAGGCGGAGAGAGGTTCCTCGTGCGCGCCTCCCCGGCGCATTACGGTACCCTCGTTCCGGGCTCCCGCGGCCGGCCCAGCCTCGCGGCGGGGTCCGGAGAACCGACCGGCGAGCGCGCGGGAGGGAGCGCGATCGGGAGCGCGAGGAGGAGGAGGAGGAGGAAGAGGAGGAGGAGGAGGCCGCCCAGCCCCGCGCCGCTGTAGCCATGGCGGAGCGCCGTGCCTTCGCGCAGAAGATCAGCAGGTACGCTGCGGGGAGCCCGACCGGGCCTGGGGGGTGGGAGGGTGGGTGTGGCGCGGCCCCCGGGCCTGGCCGGGCGCGGTCCCGGGGCCTGCAGCCCGCGCCTCGCCAGGCCCGCAGGGCGTGCGGCAGCTCGGCGGTTCTTTGTGTCCGCAGTCGCCTCCGCCCCGGCGCTCCACGCCCACGCTTCGGCTCCCGGCGCCCCAACAAAAGGAACTGGGGAGGAGGCCACGGCGCTCACGCCCGCACCCACCACCGCCGCTGTCAGCACCCGGGGCACTCGGCCCGTCCCAGCGGCTCCGCGCCCTGCGCCTCCACGCACACTGAGGCCGCAGTGCAAAGTTGTGGGCTTTGCGGGACACAGGATCACCCCTCTTATCCCGTGGGCTCGGTGGGCGCCCTTTCTCTGGCCCCAGAGGAAGATGGATGACCCGACCCGCACCATGCTTTATGCATGCATGGGCCTGGCGTTCACGTCCTAGGAGTAAGCCACCTACTACTCAGGATAAGGTTTCCCTGCAGTTTACCTCCCCGTCCAGATAAAAAAATGGAAGGATATTTGTAGAATTTAACTATTGGATGTACTTACGGATAAGTCAGTAGGCATTTTTTTTTTGTTTACTTGTTTCAATAAAACCTTATTTCTGCGACTTAACGATGTTTGAAGAAAGGCAACATTCAGGCGAATTTTTTGACGGTTGTATTATATTTCTGTGGTTCTGAATCTTTTTTAGCTTGTCGACATTTGTAGAAGGTTTTTGGATGTGTCAGAGAAAGGCTTTTATTAGCTTCTGGACCCCCACAGTATTAAGGCTTTTGGGACACGGTTTTGTTTTTGTTTTTAAACTAGCATCTCATTGCATCTCTGCCTTTGGCCAAGATTATGTGTAAAAGGTCTCCTTTTTATTTTGAGTTTTAAAACATACACTGCATTTTCTCATTAAGAGATAAAATAAGTTCTTAGGAATGTGGGCATTACTGGCAGACTAAGATGAGGTCAAATACTGAGTGCTGTTTTCTAAATCGGGACCTTCACCAGGTTGTTGAAACACTTTTGCTTGTTAGTTGTCTCATCTGAAGAATGGTAGATAATGGTACCTAGCTTATAGGATTGTCATGAATATTAAATGGTCATTTTTGTATAAAGTGCTTAATTAGCATAGTGCATTACCCATACTGTTATTGAACACTTGTAATTGGTATTGGAAAGTATTACTTTTTTTGTTTGTATTTGGACCTTAAGGTAAGCCATTAATTGACACATTTTGTCCATTTCCTTTAAATAGAGCTAGAGTTTATGTCTTATAAAGTAAGCATACCTTTGAGGGTAAGGTATGAAATATAGGCAATGCCTCCTCTCTGTGAGGAGATACCAGATGGAACAGGACTAGCCACAAGAAAGAAAATAAAATCAGCTGTGAAAAACAGCCTCAAATTCAAGTAAGAATAGTTTTGAAAGTTATAAAATTTAAGGCAGGGGAATGATGAGTATGTGCCATTGCAAGAGAGACATTTAGGTAGACATGGCAGTTGAGGAAGAGTGGGACATGCAGGTTTCCAACTCTGCAGCTAGCTGGGTGTTGGAAGGAGTCACTGAGGCCCATGAATGCAGGAGGAAGCTGTGTAAGAGTGGAAGATACAGTTGGATGGAAACGATGACTCGAGTTTGGACATCTTGCCTTTGATGGCTTCTAAATCATTTAAATGGAAACATCTATTAGATTTTTGGTGTTGGTTTGAGACAGAGGAGAGACTGGGGATCTAGAATCCAGAATCATCAGCAAGTAGGTTGTCATTGAAGCCAGTTGAGCTGATAGGATTGTCAAGAGAGCAAACCAAGGAAGGCTGTATGTAATTAGTAGTTATCTATTATGAATGAATACTGTCCTCCTTGTTACTGAGTATCATTAAATAATACTTCTGAAGAAATGATAGCTGTGCCTTTAAGTTCTTTGCCAGTGGAAACACAGCACAATGTCTGGGGATAAGCTGGGGTTGACAGCCTGGCCCTGCCGCTCATTGAATAAACTTGAGCAAGTTACTTGACTGCACTCCTTGTTGCCCTAAAAATGGCTAGGACTTTTTTTTTCCTCATAGGGTTGTTAGGAGGTTAGAGAAACCAGTACCTTTAAAATGCTTAAACTAAAGCCTTATGTGTAGTAAGTGCTTAGTAAATAAGTAGCAGCTATTTCATTTTTGCAGTGTTCATGAAATGAGGCTTAGGACCTTCTCTTTGAAATGACAGTTTTCCCTGTAATATATGCAAATATGAAACTCATTGCTCTCTAAAAACCTACTGCTGTGTGAAACTTTAGAAAAAAGGATTCATAATGGCCCAGAAATCTTTATAAAGAACCATGCTGATCAGCTTTCCTGACTGAGTTATTTTTTCAGTCCTTTGCTTGGAATGTTGTAATTTGTTGAGGCGGGGATTTGATTTCTGAAAGTTCTTTATTTTGTGTACACCAGATTGGACCACTTCCCTCAGATCAGCTTTGCAAAGCCCCATGCATTTGACCATATCAAGAAACTGCTTCTTCTGTTCTTTCTCCCTTTAGAGGACATGGCTCATGCATTTATGAAGTTTTAGCTATTTCCACATTCATGATGTAGGATTTTGTTTGGATCATTTTGTCCACAGACTTGATATTTAATAAAAGGATGGACATTTGTGTGCATCTTTTCTAGATTCTTATCCTTATAACCCAGAGAGGCATACAACATAGGACAGAACATTGAGTTTGGGGCCAAATTGCACAGGTTGGAACCCTGCCTACATGGCATGATAGCCGGGCAGTTCGGAACATATCGTCAGGTCTTCTTGTTTTGGTTTCTAAAAACTCCTGTGCAGTTAATATGAGGATTAAATGAATGAACACCCTCGAGACACTTGAAGTTGCCCAGAACATGAACACTTAGAAAATGTTAGCTGCTGCTGTGCTACCAGGATATTGTTTGCTAATAGCAGCATTGAGCGCGTAGACAGTAGACCCCTGCCTTCTGATTCTTGTTGACATACTTTTTACTTATATTCTCTTTTGGCAACATTTTCCATGGTAGTTCCATGGGTGCCACTGTTACCACCACGACTTTATGGTTATTTTCTTGTCTTTCCATTTTTGATTACCTATAACTTTTGCCAGACAGCAGAATTAGTGAAAAAAAATTTTTTGTTCATGTGTTTATTTCAAAGGTCTGAATGTAGTCTTATTTAGTAGGTCAAACTTGGCCTCTTATCTGTTAGAGTTCCTGACTGGGTGGATCCAGTCTTGTTTTATTTATAGTTCGGTGTGTTACCAACTGTGCTGCCCACTTTTCTCATTGGACTCAGAGACTTTCCTGATCTTTTTGTCACCTCATCCTCATTAATGCTTTTCGTTTTTTTTTTTTTTTTGTTGTTGTTGTGCTGGAATTAAACCCAGAGCACCGTGAGTGCTCTGTACCACCGATCTGCATCCCAGCCTTATCTCACCAATTCTTAATGCTCAGTGTCTAGCCTCCCTCTACCTTCTAAGCCACATGTTGGAGGGAAACTAGGACAGTTGAGTTACCTTTTATTACTTTCTTTCAGATGAAGTTACCCCAGGTTCCCCTCCCCTCTCTCTGACACAGGGTGTCCCTATGTAGCCAGGCTGGTTTTGGACTGTGGTGTTCCTGCCTGAGCCGTCGTTGTGCTGGGATGATAGGAAATGTGCTGTTGTAATCTTGAAGCCTATTTCTTACCATGTTTCTCAGGACCTTGGCTCTACACTTTCCCTTTCCCTTCTAACAGTTTTATACCTTTTAAGAGACCTTTTGCCGGGCATGGTGGTGCACACCGTTAATCCCAGCACTCGGGAGGCAGAAGCAGGCGGATCTCTGTGAGTTCAAGGCCAGTCTGGTTTACAAAATGAGTCCAGGACAGTCAAGGATACCTAGAGAAACCCTGTCTCGAAAAACCTAAAAGAAAAGAGACCTTTCTTTTCTGTCCTAAGACTTTCTGTGCCTGTCTCAGTGTAAAGCAAAGACATATTGGGTTGTCTGGCATTCCTAGCTGCCACCGGTTACTGGTTTTCCATTTCTGGTCCCATCTCTCTCAGGTAGGCCATCATCGTGACCACTTCCTGCTGCGTCTCTTAGGAGTACTTGGTCTGGCTGTGTGAGCATGGTTAGCTGATGTGTTCCTGAGTTGTGGGTTCCTAGTTAACCCTGACCCTTTCCTTTGCCTTAGCACTGATTGCAGGAGCTACACCCCTCTCCCAGCTTCTCATGTCTGCCTCCTCCATGCCCCAGCTATAGAGTAACAAAACAAATGAACTTCAGTTACAATAATGAATGAATCTACTTTTGGGAAAAGAAACAAACAACAACAAAAACCAAACAATAAGATACTGGTGGATCTGGGGCTGGAGAGATGGCTCAGCGGTTAAGATCATTGGCTGCTCTTCCACAGGACCTGGGTTCAATTCCCAGCACCCACATGGCAGCTCACAACTGTCTGTAACTCCAGTTATAGTGGATCTGACACTCTCACATGTAGATCAAATACCCAGTGTACATAAAAATAAATTATTAAAATAAAAGATGCTGGTGGATTAGGTCTTGACGACTCAAGTCCAGGGCCCTGTGGATGCTGGAACTTAAGTGTTTGACGGCCACCTCAGTGGAGCCTCGAAGCATATAGCACTTCCCTAGGTAATCAGTCACAGCCCCATGTGTCCGCCCTCTTTCTCACATGTGCTTCAGGCTCCGTATGCCACAGCTTTCATCAGGAATACAGTTTCCTGACAGGGAAATTCAAATGCTTGCTTCTGTTTTAAGGTTCTCTGTAATCTGATCTCTTTTCTATTGACTGATTCTTTAGTTTATACCTTGCTCTCCAGACAGAAGTGTTTTCACTGTACTCTATAACTATAACCATTCCATTGTTTTCATTTATGATTTCTATTCCTTTTAAAATTTTTGTATGCCCTCTTTTTTTAAAGCTTTATTTAATGTGTGCGTGTATGGGTACGTGTTTTGTGCACACTACATACTATCATATGCATGTGGGGGATCAGAGAACAACTTGTAGAAGTCAGTTCTTGCCTTCCACCATGAGGGTCCCAGGGTTCTAACTTAGGCCCAGGTTGGTGGCAGCACCTTTATCTGCTGTGCCATCTCATGGCTGTTGTGATGTGTGTTTCTTTAAACATCTTGCTGCTGTGGCATGTATGCACTCCTTCCTCAAGAAATAGTATATTTAAAACCAGCAAGGCAGATAGATCTTGCCCACTTTTCGGATTACTCCAATGCACTGTTCACTTTGGGGGATAACCTTCACTTTGTGTTTTGTTATCACTCGTGGATGCATTTCTGAGTAATATAGCTTTTCTTTTCTGCTTTTGAAGGTATTTGAATAGTACTGTATTGCTTGTTTGTTTCCTTTATTCTTTTGCTTTTGCTAAAAATTATATTGTGAAGTTCATTCATGATTGCAGTTGAAGTTCACTATTTTTGTGTTTTTGTAGTGTTTTATATTATAAGTACCCCATGGTGCAGTCTCTGATTACTAGACACCATGTGTATTCTGAAACCCATCTATGCTTAAGTTTCTCTAGTGCAGTGGTTCTCAACCTCCTGGTGCTGCCACCCTTTAATACAGTTCGTCATGTTCTGGTGTCCCCCACCCATAATATTATTTTGTTGTTACTTCATAACTGTAATTTTGCTACTATATGGATGGTAATGTAAATATCTGATATGTGACACCTGAGAACCTCTGATCTAGGGTACACTCAAGTCTGGAATTCCTGGTGGAGGTATGTTGTTATAATTTGTAGCAATTTTATTTATTATCAAGCTTATTAGGTGAGCCTAAGCTGTTCTCTAAAAGTGATGCCAGAAAATTTTGCCCCTACAACAATGTTGCTTTGTGTAATTGCTGTTACTTGGTGTTGCCAAGTTTTTAGTTTTGTCAGTATATTGGATTCATGATGCTAGCTCATTGTAATGTTTTAACCTTTTTTTAAATTTTGGTTTTTCGTGGCAGGGTTTCTCTGTGTATCCAAGCCCTGGCTGTCCTGGACATAGTTTGTAGACCAGGCTGGCCTTGAACTCACAAAGATCCACCATCCTTTCTGCCTCTCGAGTGCTGGGAAGTTTTAACTTTTCTTTACTGAATTATTAATGTAGTAGAGCTCTGCTTTTTCTTTTATTAATCACTGAGATACCTTGTTTTGTAAATTGCCTAGTTAGGTCTTTGTGGTCACTCCCTCCCAATTTTTTTTTTTTTTGTGATTTTGTGTAGGTACTTTACATACAATTAGTGTATTAATCATTTATTGAGTATCTGTATAACACTCCCCCCATTATGGCTTATTTTTGTTTGCTTTGTTTTTTCTTTTGTTTTTGTTTGTTTTGCTTTGCTCTGTTTTGTTTTATTTTCTTGAGACAGGGCTTCTCTGTATAGCATTGAATGTCCTGGAACTTGGTCTGTAGTTTAGGCTGTCCTGGAACTCAACAGAGATCACCTGCCTCTGATTCCTAAGTGCTGGGATTAAAGGCGTGCATCACTACCGCCTGGCCTATTGTTTATTTTTAATCCTTTCTAGGGAACTTTTTGAAAAGCTAGTTCTCAGTTTTAATGCTGCTTATATTTATGATTGATGTTATGGTTATTACCTTGATTAGTTGCTTGTATTTTCTTGAGAGAGGATCTCATGTAGTCCAGGCTGGCCTGACCTTGAACTTCTGATTTCCCTGCCTCTACCTCCTGAGGGCGCGGATTATAGGTTACATGTCCAGTTTATGGAATGGTGAAGATCAGAGCTAGGGTTTCCTGCATGCTAGACAAACATTCTACCAACTGACCTCAAGTCCACCCCAGGACTTTACGGCTCTTGCATGCATAGGAAACCTCTCCTCATCCTGAGACAGACATAAACTGCAGTCACTCACTCCCTTTGAGCCGAGGTTGTATTCCACCTGACTTACTAGTGAACGGGATGGACTTTGTGGGTTATTCTTTCCTCACTGATGCGTCCTTCCACCTCTACCACAAGTTCTGATTTTGTTCCATAGATCTGGTTGTATCTTTTCACCAGTTAACAGTGATTTAAAATCTAACCAGCTTCAGGATTTAGTAGACCAGTTATTCCTCCTCCTCCACCTCTTCCTCCTCCTCCTCCTCCTCCTTCTTCTTCTTTTAAAGTATCTTGGCTTCATTTAGCCCTTTGAACTTCTAATTAATTTTGACTATATCCTCCCAAAAGTAAAATAACCAAAACCAAAAACTTCCCACCCACACCCTATTAGTATTGTATTGGAGTTATGTTGAATCTACCTGTCAGTTTGGTGGCCAGTGATGCACTTTTAATACTGAGTTTCCAGTCCACACTCTACAGTGTATGTCTGTGGATTTTTTGGTATTTTCTGGAAGTTAAGAATGTGTTTATTCCTTTTCAGCTCTTAATAACCTTTAAAAATTAAAAGAATTTTTTTTTTGCTTTGTAGTTGGATCGTAATATCTCCCAGAGGCCTGTATATTAACAGGTGGTCCCTAGGTGTCTTTTGGGAAGTTGATGGGACTTTGAAGAGGTGGAGCCTAGGGAGAGGTATATAGATATCAGAAGCATGGCATCCAAGGGGTTGGAAGCTCTGGCCTATTCCTGTTTCTCTTGATTTCTGGTCATAAGGTGACTGGTTTTGTCTGCCATGTCCGTGCTCCATGATGTGTTATCTGTTATGGGCCCAAAGCCAAGGGGCTGGTTGGCATGGACCAAGACTTCTGAAAGTGAGCCCAAACAAAACTTCGTCTTTATAATGCACCTGTGTAAGGTATCTTGCTGTAGTGATGGAAATTGTGTATTAACTTGCATTACTGTGTGATTATTACCATTACTGTTTTGTGTTAATACTGAATGTTCTTGTTAGGTTTATGATCTTAAAGGCAGAGGAGGGTTCTGTGTTTCACTCTTGAGCTAGAAGGTTGCTGAGGCGGTCACTTGCTCGATCGTTCCTTCCCTCCCTCTTTTCCTCCCTCCCTCCCTTCCTTCCTTTCTGATTTCATCCCTTAGAAACAGAAGCTAAGGATTGAGAATCCAGGCTTTGTTCAGGAAGTATAGTCCAAGGCATCGGGAACGTAAGACTGTGGGGTGAGGCCAAGAAAGATGACAAGTGATGTAAGGGGGAGGCTTGTCTCTCTGGAGAGAGAATGTTTGGCAGGTGTTCTTGGTGGCCACAAAGAGTAACAGTGGACAGAGAAAGTTCCTCAGATCAGTAGAGGATTTTGTAGAAAGGGTACTCACCATCCTGTTTTCTCCTGTTCTAGGCAGCCTGGTCTCCAGACTTAAGTCCCTCTCTGCTGAGTCATGTGGGCTTTTGGCAGCCAGTTTAGATGTCTTGTTACTTTTTCATTGGCTTTTTTTTTTTTAAACCAAGGAACTTTTTAAAATGCAGTTACAGAAGGTCAAATCAAATTAATTTAATACACAAAGAAGTGCTTACTCTTGAAAATTGATGATTGGATTAAGGGATACAGATGTTGTCAGTAGGTCTGCTATCTTTGTATCTTAGATTTTACTTGAAAACCAAAACAGTTGCAATGAGATTTGACAGATCTAGGCTCAGCTCCTACCAGGAGTTCAGTTTCCTGTCTGCTTCGGGCGTATGTGCTTCCTTGAACCAATTGCTGTGTTTAGGGATATAGAATAGTCTTATTCGTCCTGGGTTCCTTCCCCTTCTCTGGCTTAGAGGGAGGTGTAACAATGTCAGCCCCACTTGGATCTCGAGGAGTAAGTTCAAACAAAGAGTTTCTAATGAAAGGAAGGAAGGTAGGAGTGCTGGTCATATACCAAGATGACAGATGCTCTTCAGAGTTAATTTTCGGGCAAGGGAGATGGCTCAGTCTGTGAAGTGCTTGTGCTAGTACAAGAGCCTGATATTGGTCTCCAGAAACCACACAAATAACCCAGGCATAGTGGTATGCATATGTAATCCCATTGCTGGAGAGCTGAAGACAGTTTGATCTGTGGGCTTCCTGGCCAGCCAGTGTAGCTTAATCAAGGAGTTTTAGGTCTGTCTCATAAAACAAGGCAGATGGTACCTGAGGAATGAACCCAAAGTTGACTTTGATCGCCACAAGAAGATACATGTACCACGATTTCACATTTACAAATACATACACACAAAAAAAATAAAATGAATCATTTTATTTATTTACTCTCTGTGTATGTGTGTGTGTGTGTGTCCACCCAAGATCGATATTGGGTGTCTTCCTTGATTACCCTCTACCTTATTTATTGAGGCATGGTTTCTCCTGTGCCCACCTGGAATTTATGTGGGTGCTGGAGATCTGAACCACAGTCCTCATGCTTGGGTGACAAGCTCTTTAACCATTGAGCCATTTCCCTGGCCTTCAAATTAATGATTTTAACTGTTCCATATTTTTCCTTAAATTCAAGTAGAACTGGTGTAATTTGGAGAGAATCATCATAACTTGATGTTAGCTGGCTGTGGATTCTCTGTCACTTAATTTTTGAAAAGCTTAGCTCAGACCTTACTGACTATCTTAGTTACTGTTCTATTGCTGTGAAGAGACACCATGACCAAGGCAGGTTATGAAAGGAAGGAAACATTTAACTGGGGGCTCGCTTGCAGTTTCAGAGGGTGAGTCCATGATCATCATGGTTGGGAGTGTGGTGGCAGGCACGCATGGTGCTGAGCAGTAGCTGAGACCTTACATCCTGATCTGTAAGATGAAGGCAGTGAGAGTGCAAGACTGAGAATTGGCATGGGCTTTTGAAACCTCAGAGCTCGCCCCCATTGACACACCTCCTCGAACAAGGACACACCTCCTAATGCTTCCCAAATAGTTCTACTAACTGGGGACCAAGGATTCAAACATAGGAGCCTATGGGAGCCATTCTCATTCAAATTACCTCAGTGGCCTTTCATAACCTTCACAAGAATGTTTGCCTGGTTATATTTTTGGATTTTGAATTTCTCATACATGTGCACCCATGTCACCAGAAAACTGATCTAACCCTCTCATTCATTTTAACTCTTTGGTGATTGTTATAATTACTTCTAAAGATACAGGGATAATAGTACATGTTTCAGGGCCCCAAATTGTTTCTGTCACTCTGTACTGGCTCTCTCCTTTCCAGCTCTCCCCATCATCATTGATTGGTACCCTTCCCTTATCTTCTCAGAGCAGGCACAGCCACAAAAGACCTAGCTCTATTAGTGTATATAACTTAACTTTGCTTATTATTAGTGTACATGAACATGTGCACACATGGAAATCAGAGGACAATTTTCTGGGGTTGGGTCTCTCCTTCCAGTGTGTGTTCTGGGACTGAGCTTGGGTTAGCAGGCTCTCATGGCAAGTCTTTTTACCTTGCAGACATCTCACTCATTCTTTTGAGGTATATTTTACATGCCACATGTTTATTTATTTAAAGTATACAAGTGAGTGATTTTTTAGTAAGTTTATGATAATGAAACCATCACTCTCTTGTAGAGTATTACTGTCACCCTGAAAAAATGCATTGTGTCAGTTTTTAGTCGGTCTCCATTTCTACTCAAAATCCTAGGTAACTTCTGATCTATTTTTTGTCTCTGTATTTTCCTTTTCTGAACATGTCACATAAATGAAGTTATGTAGTATGTGGTGTTTTTTGTTTGTGGGTTTTAAAGTTAGCATAATGCTTCCATGATATAGTACATATTACTGTTTTTACTTTTTATGGCCTAGTAATATCCCATTTTATGTAGTACATTTTGTTTTTTCATTTATCAGTTAATGGACATGTAAGTGGTGTCTGTCTTTTGGCTATTATGCATGTGTCTGAACATTTGTGCACTGACTTTTGTTTGAATAGTTGGTTTTAATTCTTTAAAATTTTTTTTTAGATTTACTTGTTTTTTTTTTTTTTTTTTTTGGTTTTTCGAGACAGGGTTTCTCTGAATATCTCTGGCTGTCCTGGACTCGCTTTGTAGACCAGGCTGGCCTCGAACTCACAAAGATCCGCCTGCCTCTGCCTCCCAAGTGCTGGGATTAAAGGCGTGCGCCACCACCGCCTGGCAGATTTACTTGTTTTACTTTATGTGTATGAGTGTTTTTCCTGCATGTATGTGTGTGCCCCATATGTATGCCTAGTGCCCAAGGAGGTCAGAAGACAGTATCAGATCCTCTGGAACTGGAGTTAAAAATGGTTGTTAGCCACTTTGTGGTTCTGGGAACTGAACTTGGGTCCCCTGCAAGAACAACAAGTGCATTTAACCACCAGCCCATCTCTCCAGCCCTTCATAATGGTTCTTTTTAGATTTATTTTATGTGTATGAGTGTTTCCCTGCATGTATGTATGTATGTGCACCATATGCATGCTGGGTGCCTGCAGATTCCTGAAGAGAGTGTTGAATCCCTTGGAGCTGTAGTTACAAGATGGTTGTAAGCCTCCATGTGGGTGCTGGGTATTGAACCCAAGTCCTCTGGAAGAGCAGTGCTCTAGACTGCTAAGCCATCTGTCCAGACCATTGTGGACTAATTTATTACATGTTTGGTAGAGGACTAGACAGGACCTTAGAGGTTCCCAGCAACAAGAAGAAGAAGAAGACATGATTCATGTTTATGGAGACAGAGGTCTTAATTTCCTCATTTGATTATTACACAATTTAACCCATCTGTACTGAATTTTAAAAGCTAGTTAAGGACTGGTGAGATGGCTCAGTAGGTGAAGCACTCACTGTGTAAGCTGACAGCCCTAGTTCAGTCCTGGGAATCCAAGCGAATGTGGACGAGAGAACTGATTCCCATATGTGCACCATAGCATGGCTCTCTCCAGTAATAGTGCAGAAAGCTAAAAAATGTTAGCTGATCATAAACAGAGGAGGCATTTCTGAGTTTTGTTGTGTTTTTGAGACAGGATCTTTCTTTTTTTCATTAATTTACTTATTTGTTCATTTTACATCCCAATCTCAGTCCTACTCCCTCCTCCCTCCCCGCCCCCGCCTCCTACCCCCTTCCCTCACTTCTCCCCCCCCCCGCACCCCCAGGTTCCAGCCTGCCCTGGCACATCAAGGTGCATAAGGGCTAAGTACCTCCTCTTTCACTGAGCCCAGACAAGGTAGCCCTGCTAGGAGAAAGGGATCCAAAGGCAGGCAACAGAGTCCAAGTCAGAGACAGGCCCTGCTCCAGTTGTTAGGGAACCCACTTGAAGACTCAGCTTCATGTGTGAAGGGGCCCTAGGTCCAGTTGAGACAGGATCTTACTTACTCAAGCTGTATACCAGGGGGTGAACTTGAACTCTTCATCCTCTGCCTCCTGGGGCGCCACCTTCAGTTCCGCTCTGCTAACTTCTTTATGCTTAGACAGATTCTTACTGCTCTGATTACTATTGCCCTGTACTGAGTTTTGAAGGTCATCAGTATGAGTCCCTCAATTTAACTTTTAATTCAAATTGTTTTAGCTGTTCTAGATATTTTACACATTTTAGGATCAGTACCAATAGAAAGTTTGTTAAGGTTTGCAATAACCCTATTGAAATTTTGATAGGGATTGCCTTGACAGTGCAGAAGAGTTTGGGGAGAATGACCTGCAGACAAGATTGAGTTTTTCAGTCCATGGGAATGGAGAGTCTTTGTTTATTTAGATCCTATTTAGCATTTTCTCTTAAAAAAATCTTTGACAGTTTCATACATATCTGTGCATATATGTGTATATAAAATGAATTTTATTTGCTTTCTATTCCCCGTTCCCTTCTCCTGATGAAGGTGTGTGTGTGTGTGTCTTTGTCCTTTGTGTGCATGTGTGGAGGTCAGTGTCAGATGTCATTCTCAGTTGCTCTCCATCCTGTTTTTTGAGACAAGGTCTGTTGTTTAATCCAGAGCTCCCTCATTTGGCTAGACTATTGGCCAGCAAGCTCTCGGGAGTTCCCTGTTCTGGGATTACAGGGGCGTGTTGCCATGGCCAGCTTTAAAAAAAAATGTATATGTATGTATGCATGTATATATATTTCTTGTGTGTTTTGAGATCATAGTACATTTACATCATTTACCCCGTCCCTTTCCTCCCTCCAAAACCTCCCATATATCCCTCCTTGTTCTCTTTCAAATTCATGACTTTTTTTTTCATTAGTTGTTGTTATGTACATACATATTTGTAAATACATAAATACGACTTGCTCAGTCTATATAATGTTATTTGTTTGTATGATTTCAGGGCTGACCATGTAGTATTAGATAGCTAATTGGTGTGCTCTCAGCATTCCTTGGTTGCTGTAGTTTGTTGTGTAAGGTTGAGGGCGCCCCCCCTCAGCTTTGCAAATCCACTTCAGCAAGTCCCTTGCTGTCCCTTGCTGTCCCTTGCTGTCCCCGTCCAGCTCATGTTTTGGCAGTCATGTTGATGAGACTTCTGAGACTCCCAAGAGACGCAGTCTCACTGCAAACTGAAGAGACACCCAGCTTTTTACGTGGGTGCCAGGGTCAAGCTCAGGTTCTTGTGGGGCAAGCATTTTAATGATTGCACTGTCTGTCTTTCCAGCAGCCTTGCAGTCTTGTGATGTATGCTTTCACTTTTGCTGGTCATTCCGTCTGAGTGGTCAGTCAGATGACCTTCTATCACCATGGCTTCTCAAATTCCGCTGATTAAAAAAAAAAAACAAAACTTTGTTTTCCATTTCCTCCCCAAATCTTAGAGAGTATTTGGTTCTATCTGGTGGTATGAAAGTGATCTTTACAACCACTCTTGCAACTGGTGTTCAGGCTGGCCTCAGGGTGGATCTTTTGCTCATTGTGATCCATCCTGACATCATTACTCCCATCTATCTTCTTGCTGATTCAATCTCCTTGGAAAAAGACAGCTTATCCTGTCATTTTATCTGTCAGCCGGTAAACGACTCATCTCAGGGCTCAGCCATGGTCAGACCTGTTCCCAGTGGCTTGGCATTTTGGCAAGGTGACTGTCACTATAGCAATCTCCCCTGGGAACATGGTGTAGAGTGCAGGCAAGTTCTCCACACCCACAATGTTCTCTTCCACTGAAGCTATTTCAGGTGTTCAGGGCTGGGGACTTGGGGCTTGCCTCCTGATATCCCTTATTCATCCTTCAGCAGAGAGTGGCAGCCTTGTGTTGTAGAACTATGGTGCCTCCTGACTGGACATACTTGATTTTCTTTCTTTCTTTCTTTTTTTTTTCTCTCCCTATTTCATTGTCTGGAACATCCAGTGTAGTTCTGAACCAGCAGAAATCCCTTATTTCTTCGTGATCTAAGGGGAAAAAATGTAACATTAAGATTTCACAAGTGTGATTTTTTTTGTTTGATTGTTTGTTTTTTCCAGAAAGAATTTTGCTGTGTAGACAAGACTGGCCTTGAACTCAGGGATCCCCCTGCTTCTGCTTTTTGAGTCCTGGATTAAAGGTGTGCATTACCATGCCTGGCTGCAAGCATGTTATGAGTTGTAGTGAAATGGAAAGGGTAGCAGAGGACACAGATTTGAGAAGCATTTAAAAGTTAGAATAAGTTAGTGTGGTAGTTTGTGCTTATAGTCCCAGTACTCTGGAGCAGCTGAGGCAGGAATATCTCATGAATTTGATGCCAGAGTGGATTCTAGGCCAGCCAGCCTAGGGTACAGAGGGGAACCTTGTCTTAAAAATAGGAAAACAAAAACAAAACCAAAGAATAAGCCAGGATTTATCAACTAATTTATATAACTTATACAAAGACTATAATTTATATACTTGTGGGCAAGATGATTACATTCGTAGGAATAGGGTGAAATTCAGAATATTTCTTTTATTTTTTTATTTTTTTAGGAGGATTGACTTTTTACTATAGACTTTTTTTTTTTTTTAACCTGTTTCCAGTTGTTAATTGTTAATTTTAGGTCAGCGCCAATATTTACAGGTAGTTTTTTTTCAGTTTTTTCCTCCTCTGTATTATAATTTAATATGTTCTATAAAGTGGGGAACAGTGTTGTTACTGTGTGTTAGCAGAGGAAATTAAGATGTTCTGAAATACCCTATAAATCACTCTGTTAGAGATGTGCTTATCTTCTTAAGACAGTACCTCGCAAGGCCAATTTGACAAGTATTGTCCTGAAGTCGTCAAGTAGAAGGACTCTTTCTGTCGTGTGCTCCAGTGCTCTGGCCCATCCTAAAGACTTTAGACAGGTTCACACAAAAGCGAGCCAAAGGCTCAATTTAGAGTTCTGCTCAGCATCCACAAAGGACAGGAGACCAGTTATAACTATGGTGGCCACTGCTAATCTGTTAGTTTGTACATTAGGCATTTTCACTGTCTTTATCTGAGTTGATGAACTAAGTTTAGGCAAATAGAGAAATAATTAACATGAATTTTAATCAGAGTTGCTTTGCTTTTGGAAACTTTATTTCATGGAAGTGAGTGACTCTGTGTGTGTGTGTGTGTGTGTGTGTGTGTGTGTGGTATCTGACTTTATAATATATATTATGTATGCATCATATACCTGTGTCACACACACACACACACACACACACATACACATACACACCTTTTTTTCTTTTTGAGGCAGGGTCTCACACTGTAGTTGAGTTGGCCTGAAACTTACAGCAATCCTTCTGTCTCAGCCTTTAAAGTGCTACAATGTCAGGCGTTTATAGCTAGGCCTGTTATAGATCTGAACTTGAACCTCACCACTATCATTTTTAATGCTAACCTGTTATTTTATATTTTATAGTTTCGAACCCTATTTTTCTCACTATAAATTATTTGTTACAGAAAACTTGGAAATATGGGAGACACAAAAGAAAGACTAATTCACCCCTAATTCTTAATTCAGAAGATCTTTACTTTGCAGAATTTACATTCTATTCATAATGTTTGGGAAAACTAGAAATAGTCTAATGTTCAGTAATAGAGGCTTGTTAAAAACACTTCAATTTATCCACAGAATGGACTGTACAGTAGATTAACAGTGGTTAATTGTGGCATCTCTGTTTCAGATCTTGGCATCCTTCCTAGTTAATTATGTAACCATAATGACCTTGAAACTTCAGTATCCTTACACAGTGCCTGCTTCATGGGGTGTTCCTGAGCATTAAATGTAACTTTGTATAGTGCTTGGCACCCTGTAACTGCTTGACAGATGTTGCTAGTATTATTAATTTTATGTGCTGATTGGGAAAGATTTCAAAATAAAAGTTATGAAGAAAAGATAGTGTGATGTAATGTATGCACACTTAAAAATAAAGATTCACTCTCTTTTTTGTGTATGAAGTATATCCATGAAAGTATTAAGTTGTTAAAAGTTTATGTTTGAGGAATTTTCACCGTGGATTTGGAAGTAGTAGTAAGAGAGATAATTTTTTTAATAAAACCTTTTTTGTGTGAATTTTTAATGAATACATACAACTTTTTATATATTTTGTTTTAGAGAGTTCTTATGCCAGTGTTTTGTTGTTACTTTATTTTTCTCTTTATTCCAAAATTTTATTGCCTTTGTTTCTACAGCAACTCCTTGAAAATACCCTTTTTTGATATACTAAAGATAGAAATTATTTTGTGATAAGTAAATAGATTATATATCTGAAATTATTTAAAAATTTTTTATATTAAATTAGAGAATATTGTGTTAAAGGATAGCTTTAAAAAAAAAAGTCCTCTTTGGTATAAAAATGAATGAAAATGAGGTTAACCGGGCTTCTAAAGAAATGTGTAGATGTTTAGACCCTCTGAAGACTGAGATCATCCCTGGCAAATACTCTCTTACATTGATAGCAGAAGCACAGGCCTTTTCAGATGAGCCCTCCACACTCACAGGTCGGTTTACTCTGAGGCTGTGGAGTCTCATGTTCTAGAGTCTCCAGTTCACTTCCAGCCTTTCGCTCTCTCTGCACTTACACATCCCAGTCCTCTCTTTTCTCCCTCGTTGTCTTGGCCATCGAGGCTGTAAGGTTGGGGGATGACTTCCACCCTCAAGGAGCCCCAGCAGCTGTTCCCCAGCAGCTGCTTTGTTTTCACATCACTGCTCTCTTGCTTTTGAGGGAAGGACTTTTGGATTTGGTTCTCTGTCCTTACTTCTCCTTTCAGCTTGTGAGCGTTCCCTAAACCCTCTGTATGTAGTATTCTGGAGTCCTGCCTTTTGATTGACTTTTCTTCCTGTCAGGAGGAGCTAAATGCAGTTGTAGTCACTGGGGTAGTATTCACTTATCACAAAAGAATAGTTATTTCAAATAAATTAAAAATTATTTAACGTGCTTTATTATTTTATATGCATCTATATTTTTGTGTCATATGCATGCCTGGTGCCTCTCAGGGACTGAAGAGTGCATTGGATCTTCTAGAACTGGAGTTACACAGGGTCGGGAGCCATCCTGTGGGTGCTGGGAATCAAACCTGGGTCCTCTGCAAGAGCAGCTAGTGCTCTTCACCACTGAGCCATCTCTTTAGCCCTAATAAAATAGCTCTTGCTAGAAAAATGTCAGCACAATCAGGGAATATGCATTTTTCTTTAGTGACTTATTTTAAAATGTTTATATTAAATAGGAGGTGAACGGCTTATACAGAGCCGAGGCGAAGTTTTCTTGACTTTGCCAGTTGCATTAGTTATTTAGTGTTGCTGTGGCAGAAACAAATGTGGAAAGGTTTCTTTTCATTTTGCAGTCTTTCAGAGCCTGAACAGCATGGTGGTGTGGCTTAGTCTACGGTGGCAGAAGTATGCCAGTCACTGGAACCAGGTTTGGGTATAGCTTTCAAAGGCCTTCCTCTAGTGGCATTGTTCCACCATCAGGACGCTACCTCCTTAAAAATGGGAGCCTGTGCAGCTCGTTTCAGATTCAAATCATGGCAGCGATTCCTCAGAGGCTGAGGCTGCCCCTGAAGAATGACTGCATCATGCTTTAGAAGCTACGTTCTTGGTCCTTCCCTGTGCTTCTCTCCTACCCCGTTTCTAAGCTCAGTCATTGCATTACTGTTATGGCACAGACATTTACTTTGTGATTTTTTTTTTATGCTTCTGTCAAAGAAAATGTTTATAGTCATTGGGCTTCCCTATGGCTTGAATCAAGCTCAGTGGAGTTAAGACAAGGTTTTTCCTCTTTTGTGAATTCTCGGTTTAGCTCTGTTTCCCATTTTTTTGATTGGATTATTTGTTTTCTTGGTGTTTAATTTCTTGAGTTTTTTTGTAAATTTTGGATATTAGCCCTCTGTCAGATGGGGGGTTGGTGAAGTTTTTTCCCAATCTGTATGTTGCCATTTTGTTCAGAAGTTTTTCAGTTTCATGAGGTCCCATTTATTGATTGTTTGTCTTAGAGCCTGAGCTATTGGTGTTCTGTTCAGGAAGTTATCACCTGTGCCAATGAGTTCGAGGCTTTTCCCCACTTTCTCTTCTAGTAGATTTAGTGTGTTAGGCCTTATGTTAAAAGGTCTTTGATCTACTTGGACTTAAGTTTTGTGCAGGGTGATAAGTATGGGTCTATTTGCATTCTTTTACATGTGGACATCTAGTTGGACCAGCACCATTTGTTGAAGATGCTGTCCTTTTTCCATTGTACAGTTTTGGCTTCTTTGTCAAAAATTAAGTGACCATGGGTGTGTGGATTCATTTCTGGGTCTTCAATTTGATTCCATTGATCAACTGGTCTGTTTCTATACCAGTACCATGCTGTTTTTATTACTATTGCTCTGTAGTATAGCTTGAAATCTGTGATGGTGATATCCACATACACATGGCATCTATTCACTTATAATTGGATTTTAGCCATATAGTACAGGAATAACTATACTACAACCAATGCACCAAAAGGAACAGGAACATAGACTTTGTTACCTGTTAATGAGACCCTTTACCCTAGTGATGCTGCCATGTAGGCCCCCACTACATGAGGAAGCTCTTAGCCCTCATATGATTGCTGAACTGGGGTGGGGGACTGTTATGTAGGGACACTCTACTCTAGAGGATTAGGACAGAAGGGAGAGGAGGTAGGGTGGGACTGGGAGGGGTGGAAAGAGGGCACTGTGATGGAGATGTAATTTGAAGTAATAAATAAACATTAAAAAAAAGACAAGGTTTTTCAAAAATCTCTGCTGGTAGGTTACCACCACTGACTAATTTATTACCTGTTTGATCTAGCCTTTTGGAGCCTGCATTTCCTTGCATGTATAGGGATGCGTGGTGTCAGTGGTATAACTGAATGTAATGAGTTCATATATTGGTGAGTGTGATGCCAAAACAAGCATAGCCAAGAAAAGCGGAGAAAGATTTATTATCTGCAGCAGACAAGGGGAACATGAAAGTTATTTCTAAACTTTGTCTTTTTTGAACAAAGGAAGTATGGGGATTTTTTTTTTTTTCTGGGAACTGTGCATACTTGTGTAAGTCAGATTTTTAGGGTTGAGCACAATCCTGAGCATACTCAGTGAAGGAGGGTGTTTCTGAGCATGCTCAGTGTAAGATTGTACAAAGAAAGATGGCTGTGATAGTTTGTCTCACTGTCAACTTGACTGGATTAATAGACCTAGGTTAGTTAGTGAAGCACATCTGGTGAGTCTCTTAGGTCAAACATTAGATCATGAGGGTTTTAACATAATGAGATTAATTTACTTGATGGATCCATTATATGATGGTATAGTTGGGAGGTGGTAAGTGCTAGGAAGTGGAGGAAGTAGAGCACTGGGTGTGTCCCTGGGGGCTGTATCTTGTTCTGGCCCCTTCATGAATGTCTCTTCTGTTTCCTGTCCACCACGAAGAAACTTCTCTGCCATACACCTTTGCCACCATGATGTTTGCCAAGGATATGGGACCAATCTACCGTGTACTGAACCCTTTGAAACTGTAAGACAGAATAAAAATTTCTGGGGACTGGGGAGGTAGCTCAGCCACTCAAGTATGCGGAACTGAGCTAGGTCCCTAGCACCAACATAAAAAATACTGCGGATCCTAGTGCTGGGAGTGTGAAGAAAGGCAGATCCTTAGGTTTTGCTAGTTAGCCAACTTAGCTAATGGACATGCCTTAGGCTATTGAGAGACCCTGTTTTTAAAAACAGAGGTGAATAACACCTGAAGTTGTCCTATGACCTTCTTCACACGTGCGCTTCTGAGGGTACCTCTACATATGTGCCCTTGTATATACACACACACACACACACACACAAATGCACTCACATGCACATGTGTGCATACAGACACACAAACATACACATTGGACATTTGGTGTCAGTGACACAAGCCTACCTAATTCAGGGGTGGATACATTTTTGGACATGCTTAGCCTAATGTCAATGGAATACATGTTGAAATGTTAAATGGAGGACACGGATACACTTTAGAGCATGCTAAGCTTTCTTATAAAATTATAGCTTAAAGAAAAGGAGACTTTAAGATTGTATAGTACAGGAGTTTTCCCCCAAAGATGCTGGCCTTACTTAGTAGCTAAGTATTTTCTGGATGCTTTTCATTCCTTATTCCTAAACTGCTTACCAGCAGTCAGGGGTTGCATCTTCCTATTTCTGTGAAATCCTATTGGTGCTAATGCACAGTATGTCATGGGGTTGCCAGGAGTAGTCTAGGACCCTAGCTTAAGTTCTTTCATAATTGTTTTACTATAACATTTTAAAGCATTATTTAATTATGACATAAACCATGGATGAAATCAGTATCATTGACTTTCCAAGCTAAAATAGCCCAGAAAATATAGGCTTAATGTCCTGCGGAATCTAGTCCAAAGCATAGCTAAGCAAAGAGGTCAGCTAGAAGATTGGACACAAAGGATACTTATGGCAGTATCTTAGAATACAGTTGCACCTGAATTCATTTCTAGCTTCTGGCTAACACACAAAAGAATGTAAGTATTCAGAAGATGAAAAGCTGTATAAATGAAGAGAGCACTAGTTAGAAGGGAGGTAGGTCTCCTTACTTTAGCTTCTGCATAAGTCTTAGTAGCCAACTTGAGCCTTTGGGTCTTGTAATATCATGACTCTGATATGATCAGTCCAGGCACCTTGTAATTTAGGGGAAGAGTGAATAGTAGTAGGATATATACTATTCTGTCCTAATTGGGTTTGACTGGTCCTGAGGAGAACCCTAACTTCCCAGTTTTTAAGTACACTTAATCCCTGGTTTATAGGCTAAAGTTATAATCCCTATAGGAGATGGAAGTTAATTGGTTTACATACTACCTATTAAGAGTTACATCATCTTCCCTCAACTGATTATATTTTATTGCTATTCTCCACACTAAAGTGTACTTTCAGAGCTGTTTTTCTGTGGAAGGACCTTCCATGTAACATTTACATATAACATATTTCCGTATAACTATTAGGAGGAACCTTGAGTGTAGAAATAATTAAACTGTTTATCAGTATTTAAATTATGTTTAATTGTCTGGCAGCCATTATGAATGAGCACACAGACACCACATGCATTTTTAACAAGACTTGTCCTGGATTGAGCAATTTTAGCCCATCTAAGCTATCTCTTGATTCTGTTTCCCAAAAATGACCCCATATATATATATACGTCCCTGGGACTGTTATTCTCCATGCTAGGTTGATGCTCCAGACCACCTGGAATGACGTTCTTTTCTCTATCCCATGGCGTGTGTCCTCCTTCCTGCTCTTTGCTGCTTGTCTTCAAGGCTTCTTCTACCCATCTACTGGAGGCTTCTTCTTCTGGCTATTCTAGGCTTCTGAAGCACACGCACCTTAGTCCTCCCTATCTCTGTCTTTGCCCAGTCTCAGGACTCAGTATTTATTCAACCAATCAGAGGCAATGTAAGTAACAGACAGCAAGCAGAACCAATTAATTAACATTTAGAATGCATAACATCAAGCCATCACTTGAGCTTCTGTTTGGGAAGCTCTGATGTGTGGGGCACAGCCTCAGACAGAAATCATGGCCAATTTCTATGAGCCTTTCCACAGTTGACCAATATGGCTTTTAAATGTAAAATTGGCTCTTTCCGTTTTATCAGATGGCAGGTCTCCATGCTGCATGTAACTTCCATTGTATTCCTCACTTGGTATGTGTGTGTGATGCATGTGTGTAGGCACCATGTGGGTGTGTGGAAGTCAGATGATAGGTAATTTTGTGGAATCAGTTCCTCTCCTTCCACCTTTATGTGGAGTCCAGGGATTGAACTCGGAGGTGAACACCTTTACACACTGAGCCATCTCTCTGTTCCACATACATTATTTTTGAAATGAGACTAAACCCATTGTTATCTTAGACAGATCTGGGTAATGCAAACTTGGGGGTAATATTTTCTAAAAGCCCTCTTACAATTCAAGCTTTTTCTATTTTGCAAAGGAAGGCTTACATCTAGCCAGCAAAAATATTGACAAAAATTAGGAGATAAGCGTTCAGTCTTCCTGAGACTGGTAGCATGACTGTAAAAACATTTGTCAGTAATGTCCAGGTACTTTATCTTTGTTGTGTTTCCATTTCTCTAAGAGGGCTAATGGTAGCTTCCTTAAATATTAATTATTCTCTTGACAGTAGACACATGGGTCCATTAGTTTGGCTATGATGTCCTTTAAATTTAGGGGTTTTATTAACCCAAGAAGCTAGTTGTAAAGAGTTTCCAGGATGGGTAGAAGTGTGGGTAAATTCAGTGACCTCTCTAAGCACCTGTCTTAGTTACTTTCTACTGCTGTGAAGTACTTAACTGGGGGCTCATTTAAAATTTCAGAGGGTGAGTCCATGATCATCATGGTTGGGAGTGTGGTGGCAGGCACGCATGATGCTGAGCAGTAGCTGAGACCTTACATCCTGATCTGTAAGATGAAGGCAGTGAGAGAATGCAAGACTGAGAATTGGCATGGGTTTTTGAAACCTCAGAGCTCACCCCCATTGACACACCTCCTCCAACAAGGACACACCTCCTATTGCTTCTCAAATAGTTCTACTAACTGGGGACCAAGGATTCAAACATAGGAGCCTATGGGAGCCATTCTCATTCAAACAACCACATTAATAAAACCCAGCATCTTTTCTGGTAACCAGACCTTTTTTTGCTTGCTTAGGAAATCTGGATTGTACTGAAAGGAATCAAATAGGAGGCTGTGACCCTGTTAATACGTATCTGAAAGAGGAAATGTGAAGGAGTCAGGTTGGTCACTACTTCAGTCTTTGAAGATAATTTGGACAATCCCTCTTTCATTGTCTCTCCTCTTCATGGAGAAGATTCCCCAGCTATACTGGTGGCCAGTGTGTCCTGCAGTCGAAAATCAGGAGCTTTCTCTGAAGATGGCTTCTTCCTTTCGGGTTTCCTGAAGTGGACCGGAGGATGACAGTCCCTTAGAGCAGCTTGCTTTCTAATTTCCCCGCCAACTCAGTCACGTTTGCTGGTAAAAACCTTCAAGACAATCTGCACCAGACAAGAAAAGTGAAGACTCTGGACTGCCAGACAGCTTTTTGGGTTTTCTCTGGCTGTGAGAAACACTGAGATGAGGTAGATTTCCAGCATTCTTGTTACCGTCCTCATCTCTTTCCTTGTCTTGTTAAACCTACAGTTCTAACCAATCCCATTTAGCCATTTTACTCTCTGGCACAATCTTATTCTGTAACCAAAATTCCCTTTCATTATAAAATTCTCTTCAGTTTTCTTCCATGAAAATAATTCTCATGTTAACTTCCTTTTCATTTCTTGCCACTCCTTACAATTTCTGCTTCATTGTGATTCCTTTTTAAAATTTATATGTTGAAATAGTACTTCAAGATTTCCAAGTCCAAAACAGAAAACCACCCTTTCTCAGTAAAAGAACATATTTTATTTCTCATAGTTTGATGTGTGTCTTCTGCTGGTTATTTCCAGCATCCTTTTGTAACTGGTCCAACACGGTGACCTTTTATGTCAAACTGTGATTTATGTTAACAGTGAGGAGTTTGTAGAATTGGAGATTTGAAAAAAAGATAAGCAGATCAAATTTTGGATTATTTTTTTCCTTGGAGGGAAGAATTTTCATATTATAATTGAGGAGCATGAGTAACTAACTCCAAGACCCTTGACCTATTCAGTTCTTTCCACTTTGCAGTTTATATTAATAGCTTACTGAAGTGAAAATGAAAAGCCTTACTTGTTTTGTTTTATACTATAAATTGTCACTAAGAGTAGGAAAAATGGCTGGAAAGAGTAATTGAAGGTAAAGGATTTTAAATTAATTATTTGTCATCTTTTTTTTGTGTACATGGGATTAGAATTTGGTTAAGAGATAGTGATTCTGTTAGGGAGGGTTTATTCAGGAGGTTGAAATAGGCCCCGTGTCTGGGCAGCAGACATTTGGTGTTACAGTTTATTTTGAAATAATTTATTTTTTGTACTATTACATGTTATTTTAATCAGTACTGATTATCCCTTTTAGGGATATGACAGCATGTGGAAGTAAGACATATTGTAATAGTTGCAGAGGTCTACCTTTGGGGCTCTGAGCAGAGGAGGCTTGGCTACCTGTCCTGAAATGCCAGACACAGCAGTGGTGAAGGGAGGAGAGGCATTTTAAGTGGTGTGGGGACAGGGAAGAACAGAAAAAGTCCTAGGAGCCTGAGTTCTGCCTTTGAGGGGCTAGCAAGAGCTTTGATGTTTTTATAGAAGAGTATAAAAAGGCAAGGTTGTGGTTTCCATGCCCGGAGATTTGGCTGAGCAGATAATCTCAGTTAGGTGGGTAGTATGGGTGATCATTATCTCAAGAGTGGTTCTGAGCGGGGTGGTTGTGGTAATGCTTGTCTTCTATTCCACTGGTCAGGAAGCTGAGGCTGCAGTGTGGGAGGGCAACCTGGGATATATAGTGAAACCCTGTTCCCCCAAGCAAACCAAGGTGTGTGGTGTGGGGAAACTGTTTCTGCCAAGTTCCAGAGGAATCTTCATCAGGGGAGGGAACAAATCAGTTTCCATTGTGAGAAGATCATTCATTCCTCTTAGGGCTTAGCCTTCCTTCTGTCATCAGGGTAGTTAGTTCCATTGTGTCAGTAGAGTAATTGCTCCTGCTTAGTGGGCACTATCATCATGTGGTCATCTGTCTGTGAGACTCTGTTGCTTGGAGGTAGTTTGGGCCTCTTGTTGTAAAGATATTTATTAATCAGATCAGCTGTTCGCTGGTATCCAAGGTAATCGTAGGAGAGAATGACTCAGGAGAATTCAGAAGGAAAAAAAATCACAGGTAAAATTGAGTTAGAGTGGGACAAAACAGAGTTAGGTCAGTGAGTGGAGCCCATTCCATACTGGACTATCTTGTGTATGTCTGTTATTAAATAAAAGATGATCTCTTTTTGTAGTAGCTGTCTCATTTGTTTCTCTCTTTAGGACTGAAATTGTCAATAGGTAATGTTTCTGGTTTCTTGAGTCAGAACTGAGTTCGCTGTGACATCTCAAAGAATGAACATGCTTTTAATCCATCACTTGGAAGGCAGAGACAAGTGCCTCTGACTTCGAGGCCAGCCTGATTTACATAAGCAAGTTCTAGGCCAACTAGGACCACCACCAAAAAAAAAAAAAAATCCAAATTGGTTATATTTCTTTTTGAAGAATTGTTGTTATGCCAGTTTTGACAAGTGAATCAGAAATATAAGGACTTTAAGCATGGTTAAGAAATAGTTGGATTATATGGATTTCACTAAAAGGCCTGATGAGATCAGTTCATTCCTCCAACCTACCTGGTAGGAGGAGGGAAAGGGTTCTCAAAGGCTGTCCCTCCAGTTTAAAAAGAAAAAGGATTAACGGAGTCTTCAACTAAAGGGACTGCTTTTGTCTTTCTCTGCAGAGACTGCAAAATTGCCCTTCGTCCTTTCTGAATCTGTTCTTTTTCAAGAGATTGTGTTCCCTCCTCCAGTTTTCAGCTGTAACTTTTAGCTGTTCTTGATACTCTTCTCGTCCTCCTTTATCTGCTCCTAGTTAAGTTTCTTTTCTTTCTCCCTTTCTCAGTATGGCCACACTGCGTAAATCTTTCTCTGCCTAAGTGTAGCTTGTTGGGACTGCAAAGACCCAAGTTTTTACTCTTAAAATTCTGGAAACATGATGACTTCTGATGTATGACTGCTACACTCTTATCTTAGTTAGGGTTCTGTTGCTGTGAAGAGACACCATGGCCAAGGCAGCTCTTATAAAGGAAAACATTTCATTGGGGCTGACTTCCAGTTCAGAGGTTTAGTCCATTGTCATCATGGTGGGAAACATGGCAGCATTCAGGCAGACATGGTGCTGAAGGGGCCGAGAGTTCTACATCTTGATCCAAAGGCAGCCAGGAGGAAACTGGAATTCCACACTGGGTGGAACTTAAGCTTTGGAGACCTCAAAGCCTGTCTACACAATAATGCACTTCCTCCAACAAGGCCACACCTACTCTAAAAGGCCACACCTACTAATAGAGCCACTCCCTATGGCCAGACATTTAAACACATGAATCTATGGGGGGGGGGCCATACCTATTCAAACTACCACACCTCTCAATGTTTCTCTTACTATTAATGTCAAATGTACACATTAGTTTTAAATGAATGAGCCAGTGTTAGTATAGATTACTATTGACTAAGATTACAATGGGTTTTTGACTGGTGTGTAATGACATATATCCACTGGTATAGTGTCACACTGAATATTTTGGTTTTTTTTTTTTTCTTGTTTGTTTTGTCAACTTGACACAAGCTACGATCATCTGGGAAGAAGAAGCAGCCTTAATTGAGAAAATACCTCCACAAGATTGCCCATAGGCAAGGTCTGTGTGGGGATTTTCTT
Organism: Lophiomys imhausi; assembly: GCA_907164525.1. NCBI lineage: Eukaryota > Metazoa > Chordata > Mammalia > Rodentia > Muridae > Lophiomys > Lophiomys imhausi. The sequence goes on from CAJQZJ010000836.1 coordinate 111,214, forward strand.
TGTTAATGGTTGAGGTGGGAGAGAAGATAGTGCTACTGCTGGGTTATAGAAGAAAGCTGGTTGAGCAAGCCAGCAAGCAGCACTCTTCTGTGGCCTCTGCTTCAAAACCCTTTTCTCCTTAGGCTACTTTTAGTCATGGTGATCACAGCAATAGGAAGACAATAGGGCAGGCCTCTAAACATCCTGTGTTCTGCTTATTCATTACCTCCGTCTCCTTCCCCTTCTATCCCCTAGGGCTGTTGTTTTTATTCAATACATGGTTTTTGCCTATTTCAGTATATCAGAAAGCAAAAAATTACATAATATATACCCTTTTTAGACTGCTTTCTTTCACTTGAGACTATTCTTTCATGGTTGAAAACCTGTCTCCTTTCACAAATGAGTAATTATATGGATGTGACATACTTTGTGTATTCACTCATTGAAATATAGATTAGTTGCTTCCAAGTTTTGCCAATTATGAATCATGATTTAGTCTTTCAAAGCATTAATATAAGGGGAAAATGAACAGTTCAGTATATGGAGCCTTAGAGAATAACTCTTTTATCTCAGCACCATACACTTAGGATTGCATATTTAGCTTATAACCATCTCTAAGAAATGGATATGGAGTGTTTATTGTGGAAGAAGGAAAAAGATAAAGTAGGAGGAAATAGTACATTAAACCCAGATAATTTTTGGAAAATGAGGTTGTAACTCCAGCTGTGAGCTTGAGAACATTCTTAGAACCATTGTTATGCCTGCGCAGACACTGGGTCATCAAGTGTGTGCCATGCATGGGGAAATGAGAGGAAGTAAGGTTAACTTCTTGGTAAAGAGTCAAAGAATAGAGGAAACCTTTATGGAATGGAGCAGAGCTGCTTGTGTATCCTAGGATGGAGGTTAGATATTGACACTGTGATGTAGTACACAAGGCCTGCACGGCGAGTTTTGTTGTATTGGTTTCTTACATTAAAAAATCTCATTAATGTAAGGGGGAAGTTATTTTATTGAATGATGTGGAACTCACTGACTATTTTGGTTGATAATTTTGTGGAAACTGAGGGTTATAGTCATTAATAAACTATGAGTCCATTTGAATGTCTACAATTCTTTTGTTTTAGAATACTATTTATTTAAATTCAAAATACTAGTATGAACCGGGCGGTGGTGGCGCACGCCTTTAATCCCAGCACTTGGGAGGCAGAGGCAGGCGGATCTTTGTGAGTTCGAGGCCAGCCTGGTCTACAAAGCGAGTCCAGGACAGCCAGAGATACTCAGAGAAACCCTGTCTCGAAAAACCAAAAAAAAAAAAAAAAAATACTAGTATGTAAGGGCCAACAAATACCTTAAAGTCTTGGATTTTCTGCCTTCTACTGCTGACTTCAAATTACAGTTTATCTATTATGGTGGTGTCTTTGCAGTTACGTCTGTCAGGAATTTGTGTGTAGTATGTACTGCACAGAGCTTTCACATGACTGTGAGTGCTGGAGCCTGTGTGTGTTCATGTGGGATGCACTTGTGGAAGTGGATGTCAGAGGTTGGCTTGAGGCATTTTTCTAGATTGTGCCCTGCCTTGTTTGAGAAGGGGGTCTCTCACTAAAGCCCTAGCTAGCTATTGACTGAGGCTAGCTGAATGACTAATGAGCTTCAGGGATCCACTAATCTCATTCCCCTGCTCAGTCAGCAGACCCTGGGGTATCAAATGCAGATTCTCATTCTCCAGAGGGAAGCATTTTACCAATTGAATAGTCCTCCCCCCATGATAAATATTTTAGGGACAAAAGACAAATGCACTTACTACCTTTTTAATAGAGTATACATGAAACAGAAAAAAATGACAAGGAATAAAAATTAGGATTGGTTAAATTTTCTACAACTCTTAAAGAAGTGTGGTATGGTTAACTGTGCTGAACCAAGAAGTTTGCATGAAGATCTTGTCATTTGAGTTTTACTCTTAAAATGGCTAAGAATTGAGTTGGATAACAAGAGAAGCGAAAATTCTCAGGAAACAATCTGTATTCATTAACAAGATCAGGGCTGCTGCTACTGACAGACTGCCTGTAGTTCAGCAGGTGTCCTGGGCTCAGCACTGTGGGCAGACCTAAGATGACTGAGTGTGCTAAAGAAAGCAAATGAAGAAAGAAGGAAAATGTCACGTGGAGGAATGAAGGAGAAGGAATGCCGGTGGACTTGTCTGAAACACACTGTATGCTGTTATGAACTGAAACAATATGAAAGTTTATAAAAGTGTTTGTTGGTTAATAAGTGAAAGGCTGGAAAGAGAAATTAGGGTCAGATTTAGGAAAGCCCTTATTGCCCAGGTATGAGGACATTGTTTATTAGTTAAGTAAAAAATAGAAAATAGTTTGCTGGGCATAAATAAGATAGTACTATTAGAAAGGAAAGAACTCTTTTCTCCCAATTTTTAGCTTAGTTTGATGTATATTTTAGAATTTATTTTTAATCTTTGTTTATAATCTCTGTATATAAATGTATGTTATATATATATATGTAATAGCTTGCACTCATAGATTATATTCCTAAAATATCACATTAGAAACCAGCCATGTAAAAATTAGCTGTACTTCTTATATCTTCCATCAATGTTAAAAAAGATGTTATGGTAAGTTCCAGGCCAGCCTGCTTTACACAGCAAGTTCTAGGCCAGCCAGGACTACATAGTGAGGCCTTGTCTCAAAAAAGGCCAAACAAAAAAGATGTTATAATTATAATCAAGAACAAAATTGTTAAGATTCTTTATGAATTTAGTCTTAATTTGCAGAGACCTTGCTATTTTATAAATGAAATTTAAATGTGCTTCCCTCCATTGTAAATGAGTTTTGTTTTGTTAAGTTTGTATACATACAACATACAATGTTAAGTGTGCGCCTGTGTTTGTAATGCATTACTTCTTTTGTTATAGAACTGTTGCTGCTGAAGTTAGAAAGCAGATCTCTGGACAGTACAGCAGTTCTCCACAGCTGCTCAAAAACCTCAACATAGTTGGCAATATTTCCCACCACACCACAGTAAGTAGCACATTCAAGCCATGGAGTGTTATACATGCATTCCTGAGGTGAGGATGAAACAGTAAGTCAACAATCGGGGCTTTACAGCGGTCTCAGCCCTTGCTGTTGCCCATCACTGTTGCAGTTCGAGTAGAGAGGAGAGTGTTAGGGCTGCTAGCTAGAGAAATGTTGGTCTCCTAGTCAGCTCCAAAACTCTATAAGCAGGATTTAATCAGTGCTGGAGTATTGTACTCAGATTCACTGTATGAAAACACTAGCGTCTTCTACAAACAGGCATTGAAGTAGGCACATGTGGGCTAGCTGTCTGTCCCTTTAGTAGAAAGAGATAGCTGTTCATTATTGAAGGCAGGCGTCACAGGTGCAAACAAATCATCTCTTATGAAAGAAGTGATCATGAGATAATAGTTTTTATTTAAACATTTATGTTAGGAATATGAATTAAAACAAACGTTCATTTATCTTAAAATTAGAGTACTTTAAATTTCAGAGGTTGTGGAAAACTAAAAATGAATAGAAGGGACAGAGTGGCTGGACGTGGTATTGTTTACTGTAATCTGGGCATCAGGAGGTGGAGGGGGCCATGGTGAGTGTGAGACACTAGCTTAAACAGAAAACACAAGATGGGACTCTACATTCTTTACATGTAGCTAAGGAAGCATACTGATTATTGAGCAAACATATGCTAGTGGGGAAAAAGGTTTGATTGACTAGTAATGATATGTTATAAATGTTTGTGTTACTAAAACTTTAAAACGGGAATTTACTTTTATTAATAATATGCTAGCTGGAAAATCTTTAGAATACATGGATTTTGCTGGGCGAGGTAGCACACACGCACGCTTTTAATCCCAGCACTCGGGAGGCAGAGGCAGGCTGATCTCTGTGAGTTCACGGCCAGCCTACTCTACAAAGTGAGTCCAGGACAGCCAGGGATACACAGACAAACCTTGTCTCTAAAAGCCTTGAAAAAACAAAACAAAACATGGATTTCTGGGTAATTTCATTGTGCATGGGGGTGGTCCTTTGAGTGTGTTTTTGATGCTTTGAACTCTGCCTTTTTTGTTGAATTACACCTTAGTTATTCTGAATCCCATAGCTAGACACCAGATTTGGTTTTTATAAATAACTATAACTCATATGTAATCTGTTTTATCCACCAGTCTGCTTACGAAATCATATCTTCTCTTATTATTCTGGTATTCTAATTCCAGCTATTCTTAAGGCTGTGAAGACCCAGACGCCATAGTTCCACTAACTTTTTACTGTCCTTGTCCCTTCATGTCCTCTTCTCTCCTCACCAAAAAAGTTACTTTTTGAGCATTCTAATTACTCTTCTGCATCTACCCCTTGATTTCTTTAACCTCCTCTCATGTTATTTCACCCCTTGGTACAACTTCAATGCTTTTCAATCCAAGTCTCTGCTTAGCATACCCATGTAGCTGATGTGGCTAGTGCAGTGCTGTTGACTAAATGGAGCTTAAATTTATGCACAGGATTTATTATCTCAGTTACTTAAGAACTTTTGTAATTTTCCCTTTTAAAAAAAAGTCAGCCTTTAAAAATTTGTTCTTTATTTACTGATTCAGCCTTGTTAGTATTTATACTTGCTGTTTTTTAAAAACTCTCATTTGAACATTCTGCTTTTTGTTGTGTCACCTTTTCTACCAGTCTCCAATTTCCAAATTTTCTTAGCAACAATATTTTTTCAAGGGGTGTGTAATGCTTGTTGAATACAATTTCTCTTTGTAGTCTCTTTGAAAAGGTGCTTGCTAATTACAAGAGTCTTCAGAATAACCGAGAGACAGAGTATTACTGCACATGTTGGTTTTTCCTTATTGACTGCCTTTCTGTTGTTACACTTAATCACATCAACAGCAATTTCTTACTATCATCTACACTCCGGTACCTGTTATTTCCTTGGTTTCAAATTTTTTTTATAGTTGGTTCATCCAGAACATCTTTGGTTTTGAGGAAGGATTTTCACTGGTACCTGCACGAGCCTCCAACTTGTGATCCTCTTACAGCCTCTGGAGAGCCGAGAGTATAGGCTGCACTAGCACACCAGGCTTATACCACAG
>CAJQZJ010000836.1:116312-129202 GCA_907164525.1 Lophiomys imhausi
AGGCTGCACTCGCACACCAGGCTTATACCACAGCCTCTGATGGAAGGTCTGTTCAGTTGTTTACAAGTCTCACTTAGCTGGGTGCAGTAGTAACCCCAGCACTCAGGGGCTGAGGCTGAAGGATTGCATGAGAGGCCAGCCTGGGATGGACAGTGAGTTCTGCACAAGCCTCTACTACATAACAAGACTGTCTTTAAAAGTAAAATAAAAAAATTGTATTTTGCTTATGTTTTTTTGAAATTTTACTTCAGTGTGTCTTGATAGCTACTTCTTTGTTTATCCTGTGAGATTTGTTTAATTTCTTTAGTCTGTAGGCTTTTTTCTTTTTGTCATATTTCGAAGTTGGACCTGCTCACAGGGATTTGGGAGTTATGTAAATGAGGCACTACTCAGTGCTGATGATAACGGCCCCTGTCTTGTGAATGTTTATGGTGTGCACATGCATTGCTTCCTGTGTAGCAGTAGATAGCTTTACCTCTTGCTACTTGAATTGCATAGGAGACTGGATTAAAGGTCTCTTCTACTTAGTAATAGGCAAGTGTTTTTTTTTTTTTACTCCCTTTGAGAGTTCCTTTTTTATTATTTTGATTTTTTGAGACAGAATCTCTCTATTATGTAGTTCTGGCTGTCCTGACTTACTATGTAGACCAGGCTGGCTCTGAACTCACAGTGATCCACCTGCCTTCCAAGTGCTGGGATTAAAGGTTTGCACCCCCGCTCCCAGCTGAGCACTCTTTTATTGGTTTTTTTTTTTTTTTTTTTTGTGTATGGCATTTTGTGTGCCTACTCTGTGCAGTGCCCTCTGAGGCCAGAAGAGGGCATCAGATCCCCTAGGATTGATTGGAGTTACAGATGGTTGTGAGTCACCATGTGGGTGCTGGGAATCTAACCTGGGTCCTCCGCAAGAGCAGCCAGCCAGTGCTCTTAACCTTTAAACCAACTCTCTAGTCCTTCCATTGAACATCTTGAGAAATAATATGTTGTATTTTTACTGGTCTATAAACTGCACAATTATATATCCTTCACAATTTTGCTTGAATGTTTTTTTCATTCTTGAATTCGAGAAGTATGATATCTTACTAAAAAGTATACTCTAAGGGCTGAAGAGGTGGGTCAGCAGGTAAGAAGGTACACTGCTCTTGCAGAGAACCTAAGTTCTGTTCGTCACACCCGTGTTAGGTGGCTCAGAGCCCTCTCCAGCTGCAGGGGATCTTATGCCCTCTTCTGACATCCATGGGCTCCTGTGAGTGCATGCACACACGTGCATGCACCTCCCCCCAACATACACACACATACACAATTAAAAAATCTTTAAAAAGTATACTTTCAGCCTAGATAAAATGCAATGAATATTGTATTGTTAATTTTATTAATAATACGTAGTTTAAGTAGGGTCTGAGTATTAAGTTTTGTCTGGTTATTATTAAACTGTTACAAGTGACTGTAAACTGGGTGTCTCAAAACAGAAAAGTTTATTGTCATTAGTGGAGACAGTTTCTGAAACCAACAGAATTTAGTTGAAATTGGCAGAGTCATAACCCTTGCAGTGATGCTAGGGAAAATAGTCCTTGCCTCTTTCTGGTGCTGGTGGCTGCTAACATGTCTTTTCCTGAGGCTGCATCAGTCTTTAAGTTAGGATCTTCAAATTTGTCTTTTTATTCCGTCTCTTATGGCCTCTTCCTCAGTGTTTAGAGCCCAGATCACTTTTTGTCTCCTTAAACGAATATTGATGACTGTATGTAAGGCACCCCATATAATGTAGGACAGTTTCTCCATCTTAAGCTTTTTAGCACATGTGCCAAGATTTTTACTTTACTTTATTTCCGTGTAGATTATCATGCTCAGGGGCCATGGATTAGGATGTGGAGGGTTTTGGGAGCATCATTGTTTTACCACAATCTGGTCATATATATTTGCTAGAATAATCCCTAGTAACAACAAATAAAACAAAGACAGTTTTTGAAAGACAACTTAGCCGTACAAATTCCAAAGATAGTAGTAATCATTCCAACGTGTATGCTGAAAGCCACAAAATATAACATGATTTCCAATTATTATTTTTGTTTTCAATGTGAGAATTATGGGAAGAGTGAATGATAAGAGTGTGAAGAAAGCATAAGGGAGCTTAAGGCTGGGTTTCTTAGTAGATCTGCATATCTGCTGAGATTTTATAAAAACTAGGTTAAAAACATGTTCTTTTTTTTTCTTTCTTTCTTTCTTTCTTTGCTTAAAGTTGTCAGGTTCTCTATTCACCTCTTCCTTTGCACTCACTCCTCTCTGCTAAGGTGCCCCTTACTGAAGCAGTCGACCCTGTGGATTTGGAAGATTACCTCATCACTCATCCTTTGGCTGTCGATTCCGGACCTCTGAGGGATTTGGTTGAATTCCCTCCAGATGATATTGAAGTTGTGTATAGTCCTCGGGACTGCAGGACCCTTGTTTCAGCTGTGCCTGAAGAAAGGTAAGGAGACATTTATCTTGTTTTAGTTTCAGTGAGCTATAGGAAGGCTATTTTTCTTTACATTATTTAATTCATACTTTTTTGGTATTATTATAAAAAGAGCACAACAAAATTCATTATTGTATTCCTCCCTTGGAACCCCTTTTGAGAGTCTTTCTAATAAATAAGTGTATGTTCTACTTTTCTGTTTAAATTATAAATATATATTTTGTTTTTTTTAAAATAGTGAAATGGATCCACATGTTAGAGATTGTATAAGAAGTTACACAGAAGATTGGGCAATTGTGAGCAGAAAGTAAGTTACTTGTTTATTGTAATATTTTAAACTGCTGAGTGGAGGGATTGGAGAGATGGGTCAGCAGTTAAGAACATTTGCTGCTGTTGTAGAGGACACAGGTTTGATTCCTGGCATCCACATCACAACCATCTGGAATTCTAGTTTGAGAGTATTCTGTGACTTCTTTTAGGAATCACAGGCACAAGGTATACACATGGTTACATACATGCAGACCAGCACTCATATACATAAAATGAAAATAAGTACATCCTTAAAAACAATCTCTTAGTGGAATTTTTAATGTTATTAAGTTAGATTTTGTAATTTTTCTAGCAGAGTGTTTTTGAAACGTTCGGTCATATTAAAAAATAAAATGCTACTACTTTTCATTAATAATTATTAGTTTGCATAATGAAGAAGGATCTTCATTCTGGAACACTTTACCATGGTTTTCTAAAGGAGATATAAGAACACATAGTAATGACATAGTTTTCACAGAAGAAATGATCTGTGCTAAATAGTGCTAGCATAAGTGAGCTGGGCTAGAGAGGTGGCTCAGTTGTTAAGAGCACTGACAGCTCCTGCATGGGACCTAGGTTGGTTTCTAGCTACACTGGCAGCTAGCAACCATCTCTAACTCCTGTTCCAGAGAATCTGACCCTCTTCTGGCCTCTGTGGGCACTGCATGCACATGGTGCACAGACTTACATGCAGGCATACACATAAAATAAAAATAAATAAATGTAAAAATTGATGTGTCCATTGCTTATAGTTTTGACCTTATGGTTGCTGTCTTATTTCATTAAGATTAAGAATGAGTTAAATCAATACTTACCTGGCAGGGGAGATACCATGATCAAGAATGAGTTAAATCTCATTCTGGAGGACAGTACTGATACCTTATTGGTTTGAGTATTTGAGTGTGATCTATTAAAGCATAGTTTACTGCTCTAGAATGGTTATAAAAACAATTTGGGGAACTGTTCTAATAGTTTTTTTTTAACATTATAAGAGAACTTAATATTCTTCTTGTCAGATAATTGGAAAATTATCTTTGACTTCTGTGCATATGGGTTGGAAACCTACAAACAAAATGTTAATAAGATATTAGGTGTAGAAGATAGAGGGGTAGAGATTGATTGATTATTAGTTATTAACCTCAGAATCATGCCTCATCATTGGTTGAGGCATGATGGAGGGGAATTAACATTAATGGATAATTATTATGTGCTGTGTATTTTATTGAGTGCTTTATGTTTATAGCATTTATGGTTTCAACAGATAAGCTACCTCAGACTGAAAGCAGTTAAATATTAATTTCTCTGAGGTCCCACAAACCGAAGAGTGAGGTGGCTAGGATTAGAACGTAGGACAGCTAACTCTAAAGCTTATAGTTTTTCCTTCTCTTCACTGATAAAGGGAAACAAAAAGGTGGAGCAGAAGTTGTTGGTATCTCTGAAAGGTAGAAGATGTGTGTGATGTAGACATAGGAAAACCCTGATGCAATGCAATGGTCTGCTTTGTGATTAGTTCTTTGTTACTAGGTTTTTTTTTTTTTTTTTTTTCCTCAGAATCTTTTTTTTTTTTTTTTTTTTTTTTGGTTTTTTTTTCGAGACAGGGTTTCTCTGTTTAACAGCTCTGTTGTCCTGGACTCACTTTGTAGACCAGGCTGGCCTCGAACTCGCAAAGATCCGCCTGCCTCTGCCTCCCAAGTGCTGGGATTAAAGGTGTGCGCCACCACCGCCCGGCCAGAATCTTTTTTTTTAAATTTATTTTTTATTTCTTCAAGCTACATCTCAATCGTAATCCCCTCTCTACTCTCCACTCCAGTCCCACCCTCCCACATTTTTCCCCCTCAACCCACCCATCCACTTCCTTTTTTTTAAGTTTAAGGTATATCTTTTTCCCCCCAACAGCTCCCCCTTTCAGTCCAACAAATGGCTCTTTCTCTTATAACAATAAATACAATACAAAACAAACAGAAATAATTAGGCCACAATTTTGAGAGTTATAAGGCTTAGCATACATCCCCAATGTCAAGTCCATACATATTTGGCACCTGACTTTAACATTCTACTATCTAACCATCTCCGTGAGTTTAAAGTTCTATATCCAACTCAGGTTTCATACTAACTTGCAACACAATTTTAACAACCTCTTCTTAGATCCAGAACACCCTCTTAATTCCTAAACAAAATTTAACTATGAGACTCTAGCTATCTATTCTTCAACCACCTCAGAGACCTGAGAGGGATAAATATATCTGATTATACAGGAAGTGCAGGGCCCGCAGCTTCCATAACTAAGAAATGACATACCAGTGGCTGCCTGGACAGTTCCCATTTTCTCTCCACACATTACAGCATCAATCTTCAGCCATTTGGCCCCGTTTCTCTGACAGACATTGATTGTAAAGCAGGAATTATGAAGGACTTGCCTACCCTGTCTTGGCAGAGCTAGACAGTTTTTTGTTTTTCGAGACAGGGTTTCTCTGTGTAGCCCTGGCTGTCCTGGACTCAATTTGTAGACCAGGCTGGCCTCGAACTCGCAAAGATCCGCCTGCCTCTGCCTCCCAAGTGCTGGGATTAAAGGCGTGCGCCACCACTGCCTGGCTAGAGCTAGACTGTTAACTTACCTGCTTCCAAATTTTGTCCTGTTTGGACAGCATTCTGTCTACAGTTGAAGCAAGGGATTTTTCTTGCCAAGAGATAGGCTTGCCACTAATTCAACCATCTCCAATTGGAGATTCTTTGATGCTCACCTTCTGCTTGGAGTAGAATAGGGGGTGCTGTCAGGAGCTGACATGTCTCGATATAAAAAAAAATCTTAAGAAAATATCTTTGAATGCCATATTCTACAGCTCTCTTAAGGTTTTTGAAGACCACCTATCTATCTCTTATATTTGGATAAGCAAATGTTGCTTGTCTCTTAGCAACTTGATTTCTGATTAGCTTAGAAAATAACTATGATAGACTGTCCTAGTATCTAACAAAATGAGATGCTTGAGTGACTATTAGTTTGTATGTTACGAGGTTTTTATATATTGTTAGAAAAGAAAGTATATTATGTTAATTTAGAAGTTCTGAACTCCTCTATAAGTGTTTATAAGCTAAGTAACATATGTATATAGTTGTATATATATACATATGTAGTATATAGAATATGTATTAGGTATGTGGATTTTATTGTTTTCATTTTCTGTTGTGGGTTTAGATTGAGAGCTTTTATACAATAATGAGTTATTGCAAAAGTTTAAAAATTCAGTGCTTACTGGGCATAGTGGTATACACCTTTAATCTCAGCACTCAAGGCAGAGATAGGCAGATCTCTGTGAGTTGTAGGCCAGCCTGGTCAATAGAGTAAGTTCCAGGACAGCCAGAGCTACATGTTGAGACTATCTCAAAACAAACAAGAAACAATAACAAAAAAAACCCCCCCAAAAATTCAGTTCTTATATGTGTCTATATTATTAAAATTTCATATTAACATAATATATATTTTCTACTTAGTTTGTTCTTTAAACTTGATTTCCTGGTTGTTTCTGTTTGTTTTTAACTGATGGATTTTTTGAATAGAAAAAAAAATTAAATCATTGGCATGAGAGGAAGAAAAATAGGATTTACTTTTAGAAGTGGATAATTCACTCTTTATTTGGATTAAAGGACCTTTGGAGGACAGTTTCTTAAATCCTGGGTTAGCACATTCAGAATTGCTAGGGTAGATAGATCCCAGTTGTGTTTGTGTGAGGGAATAATAATTATATATAAATAATTATTATATGATGCTCAGAAAGAGATATTTTCAGAAATTCATTTTATTTTGAATAGATATCATAAGCTGGGAACAGGATTTAACCCTAACACGTTGGATAAACAGAAAGAAAGACAAAGAGGACTGCCCAGACAAGTGTTTGAATCTGATGAAGCTCCTGATGGAAACAGCTACCAGGATGAACAAGTAACGGTTTGATTCTTAAGTGACTATAAGAAGTGTTCTTAGTTAATTAGTATAGTGATATTTATAATTTAATATTTTTCTTGACAGGATGACCTTAAAAGACGTTCGATGTCAATAGATGATACTCCGAGGGGTAGCTGGGCCTGCAGTATCTTTGACTTGAAAAATTCACTTCCTGATGCCTTGCTTCCTAATTTACTTGATCGAGCTCCAAATGAAGAAATAGACCATCAGAATGATGACCAAAGGAAATCAAACCGTCACAAGGAACTGTTTGCTTTGCATCCATCACCAGATGAGGTATCGTCTTTGCATATAAAGAGCAAAGGAGGCCAGACATGACAGTGAAGCCATGCCGTCCCAGCTGCTTGGAGAGCTGAAGCAGGAGGATCACAAGTTTAAGGAGTGCTTTGGCTACATAATTAGTTCATGGCCAGCTTGGGTACCTTAGGAAGAACCTATTACAAACTAACGTAAAATGGACCAGGGATATGGCTCAGGGGCAGAACACTTCCCTACCATGTGCAGGGCTGTACGATCAGTCCCAGCCCCACAAAGCAGCAGCATGTGATCATTAAGATACCTCTTTGGGGAAGATGATTTGTATGTAGTTTACAGTGATGTTGGAAGCAGCCATGGGACTTGTGTGTTAAACATGCTTTCAATATTAGCAGATTTACTTTTAATGAGGAATGTCTGTGAGTGAGTACACTTGGGGTGTAATGACTTCTGTTTAGACAGTAATATGGTGTTCTTTCCTGTGTTTAACTGTGCAGACTGAAATATTAGAGTGCATAAAGTCTTAAAACACTGAAATTGCGCTGAGTGCTCATTGTGCCGTTACTTCGCTCTCTGTAGGAGGAGCCCATAGAACGGCTTAGTGTTCCCGAAGTGCCCAGAGAGCATTTTGGACAGAGACTTCTTGTCAAGTGTTTATCACTCAAGTGAGTATTTCTTTTACTGTATTTTTTTTCTGTTACCTAGGATAATATTTTGATTACTGATGTAACGAAACTTTAGACTTTATGCTTGTTTATGTGCCCTTATGAGAAGTGTTTTTCCTTTGAAATTATTTTTTAAGATCTTATATATTTTGATTTTAAGAAAGCTGTTTAATTCATTATGAACAGCTGAATAGCTGAATAGTTTTTCTGAATAGAAAAGAAGAAAACGCACATGTTAAGAGCCTACCTTATTTATATTATTTGGCTTATAAAACTGAAATGGCAGCCAGGATGATGGTATCTATCTGTAATCCCAGCATTCAGTAGGCTGTGGGCTAGGGGTATGGCTTTGAGGCCACTTAGGTTGGATAACAAGACCATTTCTCTAGAAAAAGAATCACCTATTTATATTTTTAGATTTTTTGAATTTTCAGTGTATGCCTTAACATTTTTTTCCCCAAAGTAATTCTAGTTTAAGAAAGCTTTTGTATAATGAGGACAAAAACAGAGTAACAGTATGTACTTGCTTCCTACCAGAAACTCTGAGAGTCTTTCTTTTTTTTTTTTTTTTTTTTTGGTTTTTCGAGACAGGGTTTCTCTGAATATCTCTGGCTGTCCTGGACTCGCTTTGTAGACCAGGCTGGCCTCGAACTCACAAAGATCCGCCTGCCTCTGCCTCCCAAGTGCTGGGATTAAAGGCGTGCGCCACCACCGCCCGGCTTAGAGAGAGTCTTTCTTTTATTCCTTTTGCAATTGTCCGTGTTAGGTTAAGGAAAGGATAGTCTCTTCTACACATTCATGGAAACACTTACAGCCATGAGATCTGTCTTTTACTTTAAAATTCTCTATTAGGAAAATCTAGCCTTTTTTTTTTTCAACATTTTATTTTATTTTTTTTTAACATTTTTATACTATGTGACACATTGTGATGCACTGCAGCTTCCACAAGACATTTATTTATTTATTTTTTCTTTCATTTATTCCTTATTTATTTTTTTGTTTGTTTTCCTTGTGGAGGAGGCTGCTTTGGCGGAGGAAGGGATGGGGAAATGAATGGAATTGGAGTTTATGATGTGAAATTCACAAAGAATCAATAAAAAGTTAAAAAAATTTTTTTCAAATAATATCTTCCCTACCTCCCTTCCCACCCAACTTCATGTTCTCTCTTTGTCTTTGTATCTCTTAGTAAAACAAAAAGCAAAAATGAAAATTAAAACAAAAAACCAAACCAAAACAGAAAGCATGCACAAACAATGGAGTCTCTTTTATGCTGGTGAACTGCTCCTGGGTGTGGGTCCTGCTCTGGAATGTGGTTCATAGACCCAGTGACACTCCTTTGGAGAAAACAAATTTTTCCTTTCCCAGCAGATATTGATTGTAAATGGCTTTTTGGTGGGGGTTGGATAGAACATCTGTGTCCTCTTCCCCTCCTCCGAGATGGGATTTTTGTCTGGCTGAACGTGTTTAAGTATGTGTGTGTGGTCAGTCTCTGTGAGCTCATATGTGCATCAGCCCCGTTGTGTCTGGAAGATGCTGTTTCTTTGGAGTCACCCACCCCTTCTGGTTCTTACAATCATTCTGTCTCCTCTTCTGCATAGATTCTTTGGCCTTGAGGGTGGAGTGTAATAAAGATGTCTCTTTAGGCTATGTGCTCCAAAGTGTCTCTCTTACCACACATTGTCCAGTTGTTCTCTGTGTTAATTGCCACCTACTGCTAGAAGCTTCTCTGCTGATGGCTGAGCCGTGCTCTGATCTGAGTACCAATTTTATTTTTGATTATGCGTATGGGCATGTAAATACAGGTGCTGGAGGACACTAGATTCCCTGGAACTGGAGTTACAGTCGACAGAGCCATGTAGCATGGGTGCTGAGAACGGAACTCTTGTCCTTGGCAAGAGCAGTGAAGAGTCTCTTCTCTGAGAAGACAGTCATTTTCTCCAGCCCTGAGAAGATTTTCATTTAGAAATAGAAAGCATCTTGGGAGACGAACACAAAGTATACAGACAAAGGTTAATTTCATGAGCTTTTTCAAACTCACTTGTTTACTAATCTCCAAATTAAAACAAAATATGGAAGGCTTAATTTGCCTGCCATCCTTGCCTGGGGAGGCAATGCTACTCTGTGATGCTTGCTGCCAAAGCAAGCTGAGGAAGCATTTTTTATGCCTTATACTTTGTAATAGTTTTCACATGTATATGTGAAGCTAGAGCATTTTGGGACAGTGGGAGCTGCTGCAACTGTATAGCTCATCGTCTAGCTTGAAGACCATTTACTGCCACCTATAAAGTTTGCAGGCCACTGTTTTTGATGGAAAGTTAGGAAGATAAGAAATCTTTTTTTTTTTTTTTAAATGATATAGGGTCTCACTTTGTATCTGTGGCTTTCCTGGAACTCACTATGTAGAACAGGCTGGCCTATAGAGATCCCAGAGACCCCCTGCCTCATGAGTGTTGGGATTAAAGTACTCATGTTGCAGGGATCCTGTTTTTGCCCCCACAGCACTTGGACTATAGACACATTCCTCCACGCCTGGTTGTGCCTGTGGGATGCAAACGCAGGTTTCATGCTTGTGCAGAAGGCACTCCTAAGCCTTCCTCCTCCTTTTGTGGGGACTCAATTTCACTGCAGTAGTCTCCTGGGGGCTTATTTAACCTTGTTTCCCCTCTGAACAGGCCCTATCTTTAATCCAGTTTTTCAGATTATGGGTTTCACAAGAACTTTAGGGCATCTTTGTGCCCACAACGTACTTAAGGACATTCACCTCCTGTTCGTTCTTCTCTCCAGTTCCTACAAATACTGGCTTGCTGTTTCTGTCTGTTCATCTGTCTGCTTATGTTTTGTAAATGGAATTATAAACTGTGTGGGGAGTTTTTGGTGTGGCTTCTTAACACGTGTTTTCATGGCTCATCAATATTGTAGTACATATCAATGTATGTTACATAGCCAGATGATATTCCATTGACTGGATATGCTATTTCTTAAAATGTTTGTCAGTTGATGAACATATGGAGTACTTCTACCTAAAAAAAAAAAAAAAAAAAAGAACAGCTTTATTTGATACAACTTCCATATTACATAGTTTATTCAGTGGATGCCCAGTTTACAATTTACTAATGAATTCTCTTGTACAATTCAGTGTGTTTTGGTATAGTCCACAGGCCTGTCCAACTTTTATCAATGGCTATTAAAGCACTTTTATCTTCCCCTGTCCCTGTCTGTCTGTCTGTCTGTCTGTCTGTCAGTATCTGCCCCCCACCCCATGGTGTATGACCAAAGGAAGCTTAACTACTACCTCACTTTTATGCAGAAAATTATTTACAAGTCATTAGTGGATGCAAATCTGAAAGACAGAACAGTAAAGTTTCTATCTTTATAGCAACTCTACTTTAACACACATAGCAAGCACTACCCCTAAACAAAATGTTTTTTCTTCCTCTCTCTCTTTGCTTCCTTTCTTTTTCCTTCCTTCTTTTCCTTTCCCTCTCTTTGGCTTTCTATTCTCCTCCCCTTCCCTCTCCTCTCCCTCCTTTCTGGTACTGGAGATTGATTCTAGGACCTCACACATGCTAGGCACATTCTGTACCACTGAGCTGCTCCATTGGCCTTCTTCGGTACGTTTTGATCCATTAAAAAGGATAATTCTTTTTCCTTTTAAAGACACAAGTGTTAAGACAACACATACGAAGGGTAGAAATTATGAACAACACTTACACTTGACAATGTATTGATATTCAGAGTACATACAGAACTACCTATTAATGAGGAAAAAAGTCGAACAATAAATAGAAAAATGATTCAATAGAGCAGTGGTTCTCAACCTGTGGCTTGTGAGTGATCCCTTTGAGGGTCAAACGACCCTTTTAGAGGGGTCACCTAATATAGAAAAACACAGATATTTACATTACAGTTCATAACTAGCAAAATTACAGTTATGAAGTAAGAATGACCTAATATAGAAAAACACAGATATTTACATTACAATTCATAACTAGCAAAATTACAGTTATGAAGTAAGAATGAAAATAATTTTTATGGTTGGGGGTTACCACAACATGAGGAACCATATTTTAATATTGTTTGCAACATCAGGAAGGTTGAGAACTACTACATTAGAGGATATTCATATGATTAATAAATATATGAAAGGGCTGGAGAGGTGGCTCAGAGGTTAAGAGCACTGGCTGTTCTTCCCAAGGTCCTGAGTTCAATTCCCAGCAACCACATGGTGGCTCACAGCCATCTACATTGAGATCTGCCCGGGCATATATGTAGAGCAAATACTGTATACATAATAAACAAACAAACAAACAAACAAATAAATAAATAAATAAATAAATAAATAAATGTTTAATAAATAAATAAATGTTTAATAAATACATGAAAAGCTGTATATGGAAAAATGTATTGCAGTATCAAGAGGATGCAGAGTAGATTTGTAGTGGCTGACAAGTACTGAAAGAATTGTCAAGATCCCTTTGTGCTTAGCATCTGTTTGTTGCTAAGAGAAGCATTAGCTGGAAGATACAGGAGGAAGAGTGAAGTCCTGGGTAGTATCATCTTTCTTATTCTCTCAAGTGTCTCAAAGGCCACAGCTTCTCTGTCAAGGTCTTATCTCTTGCTTACCACTTTCTGAGTCTTGGATGGGTGATTTCCACTGTTGCTTGTCTAAGTGTATACACTGCTGTTTCCTAATTCTGCACAGAGTTTTTCAAATGGCTCTTCATTGAAGTTTCAATATGAAAATGTCTCTTCTCGGCCGGGCAGTGGTGGCGCACGCCTTTAATCCCAGCACTTGGGAGGCAGAGGCAGGCGGATCTTTGTGAGTTCGAGGCCAGCCTGGTCTACAAAGTGAGTCCAGGACAACCAGGGCTGTTACACAGAGAAACCCTGTCTCGAAAAACCAAAAAAAAAAAGAAAATGTCTCTTCTCTGAGAAGGACCCAGACCTTGACTTATGATTAGAAAGCAAGTGTTGTGGAGCAGGCTTTATTGCAGCTCCAACAGCACATAGCATTCCTTCCCCGGTAGTTCTTGTAGGGTGCTCCTGTAGCTGCAGACTCTCAGTCACATTCTAGGCTTATGTTTGTGGAATATGGGTATGTCCCTCCAGGGGCAACACACTTGGTGCGACACTGTCTTGGGCTAAGACTCCACTGTGCTGTTTCAGTCAACTTCTCATTCAGTACACTGTGAATCAGTAAACACGCACTGCCTTACTATATGTTAGCTCTGGTTCTGTATGCTGTGAGTCA
>CAJQZJ010000836.1:137956-149033 GCA_907164525.1 Lophiomys imhausi
CTTACAGCTTTTAATATCCTTTCTTTGTTCTCTACATTTGGAGTTTCTATTATTATGTGGCGAGAGGAGTTTCTTTTTTGATCTAATCTGTTTGGTGTTCTGTAAGCCTCTTGGATTTTTACTGGCATCTCTTTCTTTAGGTTTGGGAAGTTTTCTTCTATGATTTTGTTGAAGATATTTCCTGGACCATGGAGTTGGGAATCTTCTCTTTCCTCTATGCCTATAGTTCTTAGGTTCCGTCTTTTCATTGAGTCCTTGATTTCTTGGATGTTGTGGGTGAGAGATTTTTTTAGCCTTCTCATTTTCTTTGGATGTTGTACTGATTTCTTCCATCAAATCTTCCATGCCTGAGATCCTGTCTTCCATCTCTTGCATCCTATTTTTCATACTCACATCCGTAGTTCCTGTTCTCTTCTCTTGATTCTCCATTTCCTCTTTTAACTCTGACTGTGTTTTCTTTATTGTTTCCATTTCTATTTTCATGTCTTGAATGGTAGTGTTCATTTTTTACATTTCCTTCTCCAGTTTGCTTGTTTTTGTCTGGAGATCTTTCATTGCTTTATCCTTTTCCTGTTCAAGCTGGGTCACCTTGGCTTGGAGCTCTTTAATGGTGTTATTCGTTGTTTTGACTTGTAAAATTGTGGCTTCTTTGAATTCCTTCACAGTTTTAAGTTCTTCTTGAAGGGACTTTATCACTTTCCATAATGTAGAATTGTCATCGTTTTCCTGTGTTTCATTTGTGGTGAGGTGGTTCGGGCTGGATGGAATAGTGTTGCTTTCTTTTGTTGGAGACATTTTGCTCTGTTTTTTTTTTTTTTTTTTTTTTTTTGGTCTGGGGCCTCTGGCCATGTGGAATTTTTTTTGCTGTCTTCTGGACTTGGGTCCAAAGGGGGCACTGTGGTGTAGGAGTAGAGTTGCCTTACTCCACCCCTATAAGGTGAGTCATTCAGTCCCATCTCCCAGGTGGAGACCTAATTAATTCAGGTGGCTGAGCTGTTTACAAGTAAGCTCTGATTCCCCGCCGGAAGGGCCCATACTAGTACATAGTCCGATATATACGACAGTTTCAAATATCTCGCAGTTTCCCTGGGGGTTGGTTCCTGTAGCGGGTAAATCTGCAGTTCAGCTCCAGTAGCCTTGCCACTCTCGTGGCTTGGAAACTGGCCAGTGACGTCACAGACTGTGATCCGTGGTCTGAAGGCACTTTGCAGTGGATCTCCACTCACTTCCAAGGGTTGCAACCTTTCGCCAGATAATTGGATCGTCTGTTTGAGACCTGGGAGTGCCCAGCAGGGTGGGGATTATCTCTGCGTGGTTTCTGAATCTGCCGGCTGGGTATTAGGTTGGAACTTACTGGGGGTCTCTCCTTTTGGGGGATAGGTTATCCCTATTCCCGGGTCCAGAGGCTTCCTAGCGTGTCCGAGAGTTGGAAGGGGCTTCCTGCCCAGGCATCTTCCTTGGTCCCTGTGTAGCTGGGTGAGATTTAGAAGGGGTCGTGCCCTTTTACAGTGTCCTGGGACACTTTCTGCCTTGTGACTGTTGACCCCGAAATCAAAATACGTCCACGCCGGCCGCCACCATCTTGGATTGACAAGTTTTTATAAACTAGATTATTTTGAATAAATGAGCTAGTAAAGCAAAGGCGATTGGACTATAGACTGCTTGGAAATGAAATGATTTAGTTGTCATAATGGAATAAGTGGCTTTTTGGCTTAGGAATAAAAAAACTGAATATAAATGCTCAGTATATACAAATAGGTAAATTATGACAGATTCATATGGTAACAAACATGAGAATATTTAGTGAAAAATAAATCTATATATTGTAATTCTACTCATAAAGTACATAAAAGTAAATGTATGGTTGCATGTATACATACACATGTACATCTGTATGCTCCATCTTTCTAACCTCTGCTGTTATATTTTATTTTATTTTTAAAATTTTTTAAACCAGTATTTATATTATCTTTAATGGATCAGTGGTGTTAATCCTTAACCCACCATTATAAATGAATACACACAGATACCATGTGGATCTTAACAAGCCTAGGCCTGGGTTGTGCAATCCTACCCCATCTAAGCTAGCTCATAATTATAATATCCAAATATGACCCCATATATACATATGTCCCTTTGGACTATTACTTTCCACACTAAGCCAATGTTCCAGGCCACGTAGAAGGATCTTCTTTAATCTACCCCATGTTATGTCTTCTTTGTTTACTCCTGGCTTCTTCTCTGCCCTTCTCTCTTCTTCTTGTTCCTAAGATGCTCTGTGTCTATCTGTAAAAGCCCACGAACCTTAGTCCCACCTATCTCTGTCTTTCCCCAATCTCCAGGCATCAGCATTTATTTAACCAATCAGAGATAATTAAGTAACAGACAGCAAATGGGACCAATCAGCATTTAGAATGCTTAACACTACCCCATCATTTCCCTCCTTTTGTTAATAAAATGGATAAAAGTTACATACACAATAGTTAGCCTATTTCTATCAGGCAATCTTGAAGAAGAAAAAACTCATCTATCTTGATGTGTCTAAAGTTCTGAACCTAAATAATTTCTATCATATCCTATATTTTCTTTTAAATCCTAAACAACTCACGTTTAATTGAAATTTTATAGCTATTATGTCTTGAACCCATCAAAGGCATAAGAAGGGATTATGTTATTATTTGAGTGAGTAGGAAGCATAGGAGAGCAGCTTCCAAAAAGAAATATGACAGTTTGTTGCCTAGACAGTCCCAAATATCTCTCCATACCATTGGAATATCATCTTCAGCCTTCTGGCCAAGCATATCTCATATACATAATTGTGCAGCAGGAAATAAAGATTTTCCCATTCTGTCTCTGCAGAATCAGGACATCAACTTACCTGCATTTAAGCTCTGGTCCATCATAGGACTGTATATACTCTGTTGAGAGAGCAGGGACATTTTTGTCCAGTAGGAATTATCTCCTGATGGGAGATTTCTTTTTGATGCTCATTGTTTTCTTCCAAGTCAAATGAGAGCTGTCAGGAGCTGACTGTCTTAAAGTCAATTCTTATCTTTAAATGCCATTTTCTGTACATCTCTGAGGGTTTTGAAGACATCTATTGATTTATAAATCTATCATCTTTGAACAAGCAAACTGTAAAATTCTATCAAAATTAATCTTATTTTTTATTAATATACAAAATTTTATACCAGTGTATCAAAATATAACCTTATTTTAAGAATAACAATAGTTTAAGCTTTAGAGCAGATTCAATAATCTATCCTTATATCTCATCATTTCTATATTATATACATAAATTCCCCTTCTTTTTCTTTTTAAGTCCCTTTTCCCTATATAAGAGAGAAAGAAGGATAGAGAAAAGAAATAGAAAAGTCCTTGAGTCTAACCTCCTAAACCTTGGTTGATAAGACCATTTAACAATTTGTAACCAATCTCCCTAAACAACCTCTATAACATATCAAATGACCAAAAAAACCCAAAAACAAAAAAACCACCCCCCCACCTTTTGGGAATGGGACATCGCTCTCTTCCGTCTCTTAAAATTGCTTCCTGCTGAACTGGGATGTAGAAAACCTGGTTGGGGGCCCAAATAAAATAGAAAAAATTGGTTAAGCAATTTAATTGTCCAGTCTCTATGTGCTCAGCAATTTGAATGTTCTGATCAGTTTGTACTCCATTGATCTTTGGATGAGAAAGTTCAGGGCTTCATTGAAGTCCTGGCTGGAACAGTCTGTGAGCTGGACCATCTGGGCTTGTCTTGTCTTCTTTGGTGTTTGGTTCCTTTGCTCTGAAAATATGTAATTTCTCACAATTAACATATCTCTGTATTTTTTTCTTTTGAGACAGGATTTCTCTGTATATCCTGTCTTGTAGACCAGGGTATAAAAAAAATATATATGGCTAATTAAACTATTTATCCAGTATTTAGATTATTGTTAATTTGTTCGGCAGCCTTTAATCCTTATCCCGCCATTATAAATGAGCACACAGACACCGCATGGATTTTATCAAGCCTAGGCCTGAGTTGAGGAGTCTTGGCCCATCTAAGCTAGCTCTTAATTCTATTACCCAACTATGACCCCAGATATACATACGTCCCCTTGGACTGCCACTCTCCATGGTAGGCTGATGTTCCTGGCCATGTGGAATGAGGTTCTTTTCTCTAACCCATGGTGTGTGTCTTCTTCTTCCTGCTCCTGGCTGGAATGCTATTTTCTTCCTGCTGCTGGCTGGAATGAATTAATCCTCTGTCTAAAGTGCAGGCTTCCTGTTCTAATCCCAGGAAGTCCCACCTTCCTCTGTCTTTGTCCAATCTCAGGCCTCGGCATTTTATTTAACCAATCAGAGTCAATATAAGTAACAGATAGAAAGCAGGACCAATTAACATTTAGAATGCTTAACACTACCCCAACACCAGGCTGACCTTGGGGAAGGTCAGAGATCCACCTGTCTTCGTCTTCTAAATGTTGGGATTAGAGGCATGTACCATCACACCCAATAGTTATCTCCCCTAACGTCTAATATCTCTTGAAACCAGTTTTCCAGTGGGTGTCCCACATCTAAGGAGACTGGCTTGTGACCTCTTTATATCTTAAAAAATCTCTTATATCTCAGCATTGTCAAACGACAAAAAATACCTTTTTACCTCCCAATATAGGAAAATCAAAGACATATCAACAAAAATCAAGCAAAGAAACAAGAACATTCCAAAAGCCTTGGTCTAACCATGCCATCTTGTGTTGTAATTAAAGTTTTGCTTATTATTTCTGAAATCTAGCTTTGACTGTATATCCTTGGTGGGCCTTTCCCAGATACTCTTGATAAGTACCTAGTTCTGAAGCACCTGTGAGTTCCTACTGACATGTTTTGTATCAGGTCTTGCCTCCTTCCTTCCCCCATTGTTATTGTCAGCAGCTTAGCATTCCATCTGTAAGCTCTCTCCCTTACAGATATCCTTAAGCCTATCCTAGTCAAATCTTTCTCAAAAAGTATACATAGAACCACAATTGTCAGTGTAAAAATTATCTGTATGTTAAGAGAAACAAACCCAACTGGAATCCAAACATATTGAGACATTATGAATTTCTCCATTTATAATTTAGGCGGTTAACTCTAACTCTGTTTAGAAGGCCCCCAGTTATTTAGCATAAAAAGAGAGCAAAGCTTTCCACCTTTGCTGTAAGGCAGTTGCTTTTGTTAAGGAAGCTTTTGGGTTTGGCTCCCTGCTCTTTGGCTAGGAAACAATCTCTCACGCGGGCCTTCTGAGGCTGTAAGCATGGATTCTAATGCCGAATGCTAGGCGCCATATGTAGAAAAAAAAATATAACTCATTAAACTATTTACCCAGTATTTATATTATCTTTAATTGATCGGCAGTGTTAATCCTTAACCCGCCATTATAAATGAATACACTTGGACACCATGTGGATCTTAATAACCTTAGGCCTGGGTTGTGCAATCCTAGCCCATCTAAGCTAGCTCATAATTCTAATACCCAAATATGACCCCATATATACCTATGCCCCTTTGGACTATTACTCTCCACACTAAGCCGATGTTCCAGGCCACGTGGAAGGATCTTCTTTAATCTACCCCATGGTGTGTCTTCATTGATTTCTCCTAGCTTCTTCTCTGCCCTTCTCTCTTCTTCTTGTTCCCAAGATGCTCTGGCTGTTATATTTTAAAGGAAATTAATTTTGGAGATTTTCTTTAGTCATTTGTGTCCATTATGATATTTTTCTTTTTTCTTTTTCCAAGAAGAAAAATTGGTATATAGTTTCAGTCCATCATCATTTCTTGAGATAAAATTTCATTAGCAATTATGTTGGATACTTATTGCTATATAAGAACAAAAGGAGAATATCCCACTGGGCTGTAACCTGAAATTGCAATTTAATTATCAATTGTATTTATTAATAAGTATAAACTGTAAGATAAGGCCGGAGGCCTGGTAGAGTAGCCAGCAGCCTGACCTGGCCTGATGTGCCTTAACTGGCTGCCAATTTGTCCTGGGGAAAAAGCCCCGGACCAAGGGTGGCCTACACCACCTGTAACCTAAACTCTGTTAACTAATATAAGTTGTTATATTAGGCTGGTAGAATTGCTGGTGGCTTGGCAGGAGATTCGCAGGAGCTCAAAGGGAAGCCGATGGCCCTGGATTGCTTGGACTGATGGCCTATAAGCTGCGGAGGTCCTTTCCCAATATTTAAATACACTAAGGCCTTTTAATATTTCAACACTTAGACCTTAGCTGGGCAGACTCTCAATTAGCTACTCTAAGTTAACCCGGACCACCTAATCCCAAACCGCCATGTGCCTGTTACTGCCTTCCAGAGTTCTCAAATAGGTCTATCTGCTTCCATGTCTCACAGTGGAAAGAGGAAATCCTGTGAGTAAAATGGATGGTTCCTATTTTAATCTCAGGAAGTCCCACCTTCCTAAACTCAGCCCAGCTAATTGGCCATCAGTGTCTTTTACTAACCAATCAAGAGAATGCCTCAGAAGGGGCGGTAACCAGATCTCAGCATTGAAACCAGCCTGTCAGAAGCAATAATATTAGACCTTCCCCAACAGTAACCATAAGTCTTTATTTATAATTCTGTTACAGGTTTTGTGCATTTATGTACACATCTGATTTGTGTGTTGGTTGGCTACTCTGAGCTATACTGTTTTCAGGTGGTTGTGTTTGTGAGTCTATAGGTTGTCTGGAATCATTTGATTTAGCCAGAGGTACAGATGCTCTCTGTGTGTCTCCCTTTTAGCAGTAAATTCTTGATCTTTGTAGACATACCAAAGAGTAGACTCAGTTGCATAGCTGCTTTTCAAGTTTTTGGCCATATTATGGCAGCCAACATCCCATTGGCTGAATTGGGTCATAACAGAGCAGAAACTCAGGCAACTGGAGTATGTAATAGATCTCTATTGGAATGAAGTTCACAGAATCTTGTAGCAAAGGGAAAGATAAAAGAAGGGTGAAGAATTGGGATTATTAGTGCAGTATTGCTGGCTTGAGTATTGGATTCTTTTTTTTTTTTAAAGATTCATCTACTTACTAAGTAATACAGTGCTCTATCCACATGTACACCTGCAGCCAGGAGAGAGCATCAGATCACATCGTGGATGGTTATGAACCACCATGTGGTTGCTGGGAATTGAACTCAGGACCTCTGGAAGAGCAGCCAGTGCTCCCAACCGCTGAGCCATCTCTCCAGCCCTGAGTATTTGGATTCTTTTTTCTCCCTCTTTGATGACATGATTGTTTGTGGCTAAGTAGATGAGGAAGTTATGCTATCTTCTATGTAATGTTGTTTGGAAGAACAAAAGCACAAAATATATTGAAAGAAAACTTACACAGAAAAATGAAACTTGATTACACTTAGGTGATATTAATAAAATTTACTTAAAATTATTTAAAATAAATTATTGAAATATGACACAATTATAAAAGTAATTATTGAGGTTATAAATATGTAGCTGGATTAATTACCTAAAACAAATACACTTACGTAACCAGCCAGGTTAAGAAATGCAACAGAAGAATTCCAGAAAGCACCCTTACAAGGTTCTGTATAATAGAGTACCTCTGTTCCATCCACTGCCTGTTTCTCTTAAACACTTTGTCTCTGTTTTTGAACAGTTAAAGGGATCGGAGGGAGGATGGGGCCAGGGAGGGAGCATTTTTTTTTTTCCGTTCCATATAAATGAATAGACTGTATTTTGTTTGAAACAAGTTTAAATGTATTTTGTTGTTTTGCAGTTTTTCATGGTATGAATGTATGACAACTTGTCCATTGTGCTGGCTGGGACACTTTGTTTCACTGAAGTTTGTGTCTTGCATTGTTAATTCAGTGAACATTTGTAATCTATTAGGAAGACATCTGAACTCATTCTGTTTAGCATCTTCCTAGGAAATGAAGTGTGGTTGATATACCCAGTTGAGACTCCATTGAAGAAAACTGATTTTTCCTTTGCCAGCAGGTATCAGTTGCAGATAATTTCTTGGTTAGAGTGGGACCCTATGTCCATTTTTCCCTCCCAACACTGAGACCTCATCTGGTTTGAACTTGTGCAGGTCCTGTGCGTGCTGTCACAGTCTCTGAGTTCATATGTGCATCAGTTCTGTTGTGTCTGGAAGTCACTGTTTCTTTGGAGTTGTCAATCATCTCTGAGAGCTCTTATATAGTCCCTCTGCCCTCGTACCTAGATATCTGAGTCTTGAGGGGAGTAGTGTGATGGAATCAGGTCTTGATGCTTTTGTACGAAGCCCTTCACAAGCTGAGCCGTTCCCCTGCCCTACTTTTAAAAAGAAGAAAAATTTAAAAATTCATAGGATAGTGAGATATTTTATAGAAGTGCATTAATAGGAAAAACATCTATTTAGGTACGCAAGACTATTACTGTGGGGTGATTTAGTGGTCACAATCACTTGATGCCCTTACAGAGGACCCAAGTTCTGATCTCAGCATCCTGTCAGGTGGTCAACATCACCTGTAACTCTAGCTCCAGGGATCTGATGCCTTCTGACTTCTGTGGCCACCTCCACATGGTCTCTTGACCATGACTAAAAGCAATTTTGGGAAGGAAAGTGTCTAAAGAGTATTTTTAATTGTGGTAAAAGTACAATTTATAATCTTAAACATTTTTGGTGTACATATTGGTATTAACTATATTAATAGTGTTTTGTAATCAGTCTCCAGAATTTTTTCAGTCCCGAAAACAAAAACTTATTAACAACTCCTTATTAAACCCTGCTCCATTCTCTGCAAGTACTCGCTGTACTTTCTGTTTTTGTGAAGTGAACTTCTTTTTTTTTTAAATGGTTCCTAAGGGTTGGACTTGGTGGCTCACGCCTTTATTTTATTTTATTTTTAAAGATTTATTTATTTAACATTTGAGAGCTCTATCTGTATATATTCCTGCAGACCAGAAGAGGGCATCAGTTTCCAGTATAGATGGTTATGAGCCATCATGTGGTTGCTGGGAATTGAACTCAGGACCTCTGGAAGAGCAGACTGTTCTCTTAACCATCTGAGCCATCTCTCCAGCCCATGAAGTGAACTTCTTGAGATACTTTATGGAAGTGGAACTTTACAGCGTTAGTCTTTTGGAGACTGGCTAATTTAACAGAACATGTTTTCAAGGTTTAGAACATATTTTCAAGGACTATGCAGGTTTTGACACACATTAAACTGCATTTTAGTTGAATAATAACTTCACTATGTATACATACATGTACATACATATACACACACATACATATACATATATATATCCTACAATACTTATTTATGTTTATCCAAGTTAATGGATACTTAGATTATTTTCTTTTTTGGTAGTTGTGAATAATGCTGTTATAAGGAAAGCTATATAACATTTTATATTGAAACCATAATATTGTACTCTTGGCCCCATAGGCTCATGCAAAACACATTGCGGTCCAGCTTTAAAAGTCCCACAGTCTTTAATAAGAACCATTCAGAAGTTCAAGAATCTTCTTTGACTGAAGTCAGCTCTTAACTCTGAGCCTCTGTAAGATCTACACAAACAATAAAAACAATTCACATACCTGTAAGCGTAATGTTACTGTGTACTGTGTGAAGATTCAAATGCTAATTTTTGTCTCCAGATGTCTGGTTGCAATTCTTATTCAGAGAATCTCTTGTCTCAGTGTTGTGTAAACACCAGCTCCCTGATTGTTCCCTGATATGCTAGTAAAGAGCTGAACAGCCAGTGACTGAGCAGGAGAGAGAATAGGAGTGGACTTCCTGATATCCAGGGGAGTGGGAGAGAGAAAAAGGAGGTTGGGGATTCAGCCATGGAGAGAAGTCCATAAGACAGCTTGAGAAAACTGCTGGAGTAGAGAAAGCCATAAAATGCAAGTATCTCGGGGATTTAAGCTGGGAGGTAGCCTGTTTATTTTAGAGAATTAGAATAGAGTAATAACTGCTCAGTCATTGTGCCTTAAAACTTGATAAATAGCCGGGCGGTGGTGGCGCACGCCTTTAATCCCAGCACTTGGGAGGCAGAGGCAGGCGGATCTTTGTGAGTTCGAGGCCAGCCTGGTCTACAAAGCGAGTCCAGGACAGCCAGAGATATTCAGAGAAACCCTGTCTCGAAAAACCAAAAAAAAAAAAAAAAAAAAAAAAATTGATAAATAAATACAATAGTCCAGTCTCAATTACTTGGAAGCTAGTTGAGTTAAGAGAAAACTGCAACAACCTTATAAATTTACACTTCCACATACTTCCAGAGTACAGTGACACATAGTAAGTAAATATTCCCTTTCAGAAGGAAGAATCAAGGCAGATCAAGGAAAGAACAAACTAAATTCCACATTCCTTCTTTAGACCTACTCCAAGATTCTATGAACCATGCAATCAGATTTATTAAAGTGATAACCCCACTTCTGATACCATTTTCTGTATTAGTTACTTTCCTTTTGGTTATCAAATAACCAACAACAAACAACTTACAGAAAGAAGAACTTAATTTTGACTAACAGTTTGAGAGGATACCCTTCTTAATGGAGGGAAGGCTCAATAGCAGGTAGCACCATGGTGACAAGTTGGGGCTTATTCATGCTGTATGCAAAGAGCTCATTTTTGTCTCCCCTATATCTGGTTGCAGTTCTTATTCAGAGAATCTCTTGTCTCAGTGTTGTGTAAACACCAGCTCCCTGATTGTTCCCTGATATACCAGTAAAAAGCTGAACAGCCAGTGACTGAGCAGGAGAGAATAAGTGGCCTTGATTTTTGGATAAAGTGTAGTGTAAGGATCCAACTGCATTAACATCCTCCACAGCTGTATTTGTTGGAAAAAGTGCCCTTTCTCTATTGAATCATATTGTCATCCTTTGACAAGAAACACTTGACAAGGCTGTAGCGCTGGCCCAGTGATGAAGAACACTTGTTGCTTTTGCAGAAAATTTGAGTTTGCTTCCCAGCACCCACATTGTGTTATGGATTTCATACTCTCTTCTGAATTTCACAGGTACCAGGCACATATGTAGTGCACCCACACACACACATACACACACACACACACACACACACACACACACACACACACACACACA
>CAJQZJ010000836.1:149215-168432 GCA_907164525.1 Lophiomys imhausi
CACACACACACACACACACACACACACACACACACACACACACACACACACACAAACGCAGGCAAGAGTCATACACATAATTTTTTAAAAAATTGACTATATGCAAGTGCTATTTCTGGACTTCCTCTTCTGTTCCATTGTGTGCATATTTCATTTATTTATTATTGTCACACCAGTTTGACCAAATACCTGCCAGAAACGTGGGAGAAAATATTTGCTTTGGCCAATTGTTTCAGAAAGATTCTAGCCATGCAGATGCCTGATAGACACAAGTAAGGGGGGGTGCGTTTTGGCTTATGGTGGAAGAAGGATTCCAGCCTTCCAAACACCTAACAAAATGAAGGGAAAACACTCATTTTGGGTTAAAGTTTTAGAGGAGTTGCACTCCATTTTGGGAAGCAGAGTGGAGGAGGCTCTGTTTGTGGCTGTAGGTGCATCAAATGACAGTTCTTTACCTGTGATTTTCTGGAGAGCAGAGGATGTTTGACTGGAACCCAATGAACTATTTCACAACTAGGTTCTACTTCTTAAGCGCTCACAGCCTGCAAGCCTGTGGCCCTCCATTCCAATCATGAATCTGTGGCTAGCATTGCAGACTTAAAGTGCAGCTTTTGTCTTCATTCAAGGACACAGTTCTTTGGTTTGGGAGCAATGTCACATCTGAAGTAAGGTCTCTACTTACTCACTCTTCCTCAAGTTTCAGATTTCTCTTGAGATTCCTTTTCAGATTTAGGATGGATTTTTCTATTTCTGTCAAAAAAAATCGTTGGGATTTTGATAAGAATTTGATAACATTTGCTATGATTTTTCAGTTTTAAAGATAAACGGAAAAATTTTGTAGCGTTAAGAAATTCTTAATCTAAAAGCTATACTTTTCAAGACATAACGATTTATTTTTTTTCTTTTTTTTAAATTTTTTATTTCTTCAAGTTACATCTCAATGGCAATCCCCTCCCTACTCCCGCCTCCAGTCCCACCCTCCCACCCTCAGCCCCCCCATCCTCTTCCCTTTTTTTTTTTAAAGTTTAAGGTATATCTTATTTCCCCCAACAGCTCCCCCTTTCAGTCCAACAAATGGCCCTATCTCTTATAATAATAGATACAATACAAAACAACAGAGGTAATTAGGCCACAGTTATGAGGGTTATATGGCTTAGCATACATTCCCAATGTCCAGTTCATATGTATTTGGCACCTGACTTTAACTTTCTACTATCTAACCATCTCCATGAGTTTAAAGTTCTATATCTAACTCAACATTCATACTAACTTGCAACACAATTTTAAAAGCATCTTCCTAGATCTATAACACTCTCTTGACTCCTAAACAACTCAAAATTTAATTATGAAACTCTAGCTATCTATTCTTCAACCACCTCAGAGACCTGAGAGGGATAAATATATCTGATTTTATAGGAAGTACAGGACCTGCAGCTTCCAAAACTAAGAAATGACATACCAGTGGCTGCCTGGACAGTTCCCATTTTCTCTCCATACATTACAGCATCTATCTTCAGTCATTTGGCCCTGTTTCTCTGACAGACATTGATTGTAGAACAGGGGTTATGAAGGACTTGCCTACCCTGTCTTGGCAGAGCCAGGCTGTCAACTTACCTGCTTCCAAGTTTTGTCCTTTTTGGACAGCATTCTGTCTACAGTTGAAGCAAGGGGCTTTTCCTACCAAGAGATAGGCTTGCGACTAATTCAATCATCTCCCGCTGGAGATTCTTCGATGCTCATCTTCTACTTGGAGGAGAATAGGGGGTGCTGTCAGGAGTTGATATGTCTCGATATAAAAAAACCTAAAGTTAAGAAAACATCTTTGGATGCCATATTCTGCAGATCTCTTGAGGTTTTTGAAGAGGCCCTATCTATCTCTTATATTAGGATAAGCAGATGTTGCTTGACTCTTAGCAGTTTTATTTCTGATTAGCTTAGAAAATAACTATAATAGACTGTCATAGTACCTAACACAATGACCAGCTTGCATGACTATTAGTATGCATTTCTTAATTATCCTACAATTAGTAGCAAAAGGCCGAAACTTCACATTTCATTTTTTTTTCTTTACCCCCTAGCCCTTCCATCCCATTTCTCTGGGGTGGGATGTCCCTCTATAACAGTCCCTCATCTCAGTTCATAGGTCGTATGAGGGCCAAGAGCCTACTCATTCATTGGGGGGTCTACGAGGCAGTACCACCAGTGAAAAGTGTCTCATTTCCCGGGAGAGAGAACTAAAAAACAAACAAACAAATAAGCACACAAACAGATAAAAAAGAATAAAAAATAGAAAAAAAAAGTCTATGTCCATGTTCCCTTTGGTGTGTTAATTGTAGTATCGATACCTTCTACTATATAGCTAAAATCCTACTAGAAGTGAATAGATGCCATATGCATCCTTCGGAGTCTGGGTTAGCTCACTCAGTATGAGCTTTTCTAGTTCCATCCATTTGGCTGCAAATTGCATAATTTCATTGTTCCTGATAGCTGAATAATATTCCATTGTGTAGATGTACCACAATTTTTTAGCCCATTCTTCGGTTGAGGGACATCTGGGTTGTTTCCAGTTTCTAGCTATTACAAATAAGGCTGCTATGAACATAGATGAGGAAACTTCCTTATGATTCCATGAGGAGACATTTGGGTGTATACCCAGAAGTGGTATGGCTGGGTCCTGAGGCAAAGCTATTCCAAGTTTTCTAAGATATCGCCATACTGACCTCCATAGTGGTTGCACAAGCCTGCACTCCCACCAGTAATGGAGTAGGGTTCCCCTTTCTTCACACCCTCGTCAGCATGTGCTGTCATTTGAGCTTTTGATCTTAGCCATTCTGACAGGTGTGAGATGGAATCTCAGAGTCGTCTTGAGTTGCTTTTCTCTGATGATTAAGGATGTTGAGCATTTCTTCAAGTGTCTCTCAGCCATTAGGGATTCCTTCTTTGTGAATTCTCTATTTAGCTCTGTCCCCCATTTTTTGATTGGATTATTTGGCTTCTTGGCATTTAATTTCTTGAGTTCTTTGTAGATTTTGGATATTAGCCCTTTGTCAGATGTGGGGTTGGTGAAGATTTTCTCCCAGTCTGTAGGCTGCCGTTTTGTTCGAATGACAGTGTCTTTTGCCTTACAGAAGCTTTTCAGTTTCATGAGGTCCCATTTATTGATTGTTGATCTCAGGTCCTGAGCTGTTGGTGTTCTGTTCAGGAAGTCGTCACCTGTGCCAATTAGTTCGAGGGTTTTTCCCACTTTTTCTTCTAGTAGATTTAGTGTGACCGGCCTTATGTTAAGGTCTTTGATCCACTTGGACTTAAGTTTTGTACAAGGTGATTAGTATGGGTCTAATTTCATTCTTTTACAAGTGGACATCCAGTTGGACCAGTACCATTTGTTGAAGATGCTGTCCTTCTTCCATTGTGCGGTTTTGGCTTCTTTGTCAAAAATTAGGTGGCCATAAGTGTGTGGGTCTATTTCTGGATCTTCAATTCGATTCCATTGATCTACTGGTCTGTTTCTATGCCAATACCATGCTGTTTTTACAACTATTGCTCTGTAGTACAGCTTGAAATCTGGGATGGTGATACCTCCAGATATTTTTTTATTGTACAGGATTGATTTAGCTATTCTGGGCTTTTTGTTGTTCCATATGAAATTGAGACTAGCTCTTTCCAAGTCTATAAAAAATTGTGTTGGTATTTTGATAGGAATTGCATTGAATCTATATATTGCTTTTGGTAGGAAGGCCATTTTTATTATGTTGATCCTACCTGTCCATGAGCATGGGAGATCTTTCCATCTTCTAAAGGCCTCTTCCATTTCTTTCTTCAAGGGCTTGAAGTTCTTGTTGTACAGGTCCTTTACTTGCTTGGTTAGAGTTACCCTCAGGTATTTTATGTTGTTTGTGGCTATTGTGAAGGGGGTTGTTTCCCTTATTTCTTTCTCAGCCCATTTGTTTGTTGTATAAAGAAGGGCTTCTGATTTTTTTGAGTTAATTTTGTACCCAGCCACTTTGCTGAAGGTGTTTATCAGCTGTAAGAGTTCTCTGGTGGAATTTTTGGGGTCGCTTATGTATACTATCATATCATCTGCAAATAGGGATAATTTGACTTCTTCGTTTCCGATGTTTATCCCTTTGATGTCCTTTAATTGTCTTATTGCTCTAGCAAGAACTTCAAGTACTATATTGAAGAGATATGGTGAAAGTGGACATCTTTGTCTTGTCCCTGAGTTTAAAGGAAATGCTTCAAGTTTCTCTCCATTTAATTTGATGTTGGCCACTGGCCTGCTGTATATTGCCTTTATTATTTCTAGATATGGTCCTTGTATACCTGTTCTCTCCAGAACTTTTAGCATGAAGGGGTGTTGGATTTTGTCAAATGCTTTTTCTGCATCTAGCGAGATTTTCATGTGGTTTTTTTTTCATCTTGTTTATATGGTGAATTACATTGATAGACTTTCGTATGTTGAACCATCCCTGCATCCCTGGGATGAAACCTACTTGATCATGGTGTCTGATACTTTTTTGGTCTGGGGCCTCTGGGCATTGGAAATTTCTAGCTGTCTTCTGGACTTGAGTCCAAAGGGGTCGCTTTGTTATAGGAGTCGATTTGCCTTACTCCACCCCTGTAAGGTGAGTCATTCAGCCCCGCCTCCTAGGTGGAGACCTAACTAATCCAGGGGTGGAGCTGTGTACATGTAAGCACTGGTTCCCCCCGAAAGGGCCAGTAGTAGTAAAAAAAGTCGGATAGAATGCAATTGCAAATACCTCACAGTTTTCCCAGGTTTGGCTTCTGTGGTGGGTAAATCTGCCTTCACCCCCAATAGCCTTGCCGTTCCCACGGCCCGGGTCTGGAAACTAGCAAGTGATGTCACCTTCGACCAAACTCCCATATAGTGCAGTGTGTTGCAATCTTCAGCCTGATGGCATTCTGCAGCTGAGCTGAGTGCACTTCCACTGGTCGCAACCTTTTGCCAGATAGCTGGATCTTCTGTGCGAGACCTGGGGGTGCCCAGCAGGCTGGAGATTATCTCTGCTTGGGGTCCGAATCTGCCCGCTAGGTATTAGAGTGGAATTTACCAGGCGTGTCTCTCCTGGTGGGGGAGGGGGCATCCCGATTCCTGGATTCACGTGTCCAAGAGTGGGAGGGAGCGTACTGCCCAGGGACCCCCAGTAGTCCCTGGGTAGTTGGTTGAGACGGGGGGGGGGGTCGAGCCCCCCAGACCCGTTTGTACAGCATTCTGCAACACCCGCCGCCCTGTGGCTCTTCCCCCCACCAGATCAAAATACGTCTGAGCGGGCCGCCGCCATCTTGGACCCCCCCCTCCCGATTTATTTTTTTACTTATTGGTTCTTTGTGAATTCCACATCATGTACCCCAACCCCACTCATCTCCCTCTCCACTTTTATCTGCCCTCTACCCTTGCAACCTCCCCTGCAACAGAGAAAATTAATCTCGTTGTAGAAGCTGTAATATGTCACAGTGTGTCCCACAGTATACCCTTTTGTTCACACTTCTTTGCTTGTGAATACTCACTGCAATGATTTGTTGGTCTGATATAAAGCCTCTGGCTTCTTCTCTGTTGACACTGGAACTTAACTGAGACTCTTGGACATCTTGTTTGCCTGTGTCATTGAGGTCCTGTAAGTTTGAATCTGTATGACCAGCCCCTTCATGCACTACAGCAGCAGTGTATCAATGGGGTAGATATGGAGTGGGCTGTCAGCTTGCTGGCTCTCCTGGTCTCATGCCCTTGGGACTGGCTCACCTGCAACCCTTGCAGCCAAGGCCAACTCTGTTGTGCTTCCTAGGCAAGGTACAGGGCCCATTCCCCTGAGCACTGCAGTAGGTGAGGGACAGGGCCAACTCTCCTGCTTTCATGACCACAGGGCAAGTTCTTATGCCTGTCTTACGTGGCAAGGGGCAAGGGTAGGGGAGGGCGTCTTTCCCTCACCCACACTGCTACATGGCAGTCAAGTTGCAGGGCCAGCTCTCCTACGCTTACACCCTTGGGCTGACTCATTCACAACCCCAGCATCCAGGGCCAGCAGTACTATGCTGCCCAGGTGAGGTGTAGGACCTGCTTTCACAAGTGCTGCAGCAGGTGAGGGGCAGGTCTCCTGTTCTCCTGCTCTCATGACCCTTTGGGGCCAGCTCCTCTGCTTGCCACAAATATTATGTTGATTTTTAATATATTGAACCCTCCTTACATTTCTGACTAAGTGCTTTTATCTTTAAAACCTTAGCTAAACTTTTCTTTTTTTTGTCTCTGGCAGCTAGAAAAAGTCCTACAGCAAGGAGACATTGGAGAGTGTGCAGAACCATATATGATTTTCAAAGAAGCTGATGCCACCAAGGTACCATGTCGGGCCCCTCGTTTTCCCATATTACTCCTATTGTAATTTGGGAAAAATAAAAATATATAAACCTTGTTAAAAATTTTCACTGCTAATTCATTTCTTTCTGTTGGTCTACTTCCTTTTGTTCTGTTTCACCATTTTCTTTATCAATTAGCTATATCATGTCCTGTGCTAGTGTTAAGAATATCTTCTACCTACATTTGATTTGTTAGAAGTTATTTTGGGGGGAAAGGACAGAGAAATAGCTCAGTGGGTAAAGGCATGTGCTGTGCAAGCTAGGTTTCCTTAGCTTGACCCCAGACTCCAAAATGTTCATTTCTGAACTTGATGACATATACAGTAGAACACTCCTCGAATGACACAAGCATTCATACTAATAGTGTTAGTAGTACTAGTAATTTAAGTAGAGCCTAAATATTATGTTTCTTGATGAGAACTAAGCTAATTAAATATAAGTTATAAATAATTTAAAAGTTGCAGGGCTAGCTCTCCCACGCTCACATGTCCTTGGGCTGGCTCACCCACAACACCCTCTTCCAGAATTAGCTCTGCTGTGTTGCCTAGTAACAAATAGTGATATATATGGAACTTCCTAGCATTGAAATTACTGTTTGTGATTTTTGTCATCTGAGAGAAAAGAAAGATGGGCAAGGGTCACATGCACATGGGTAGTACCACAAGTAGTAGGCCAGGAAAGGAGCATGGCCGTGATCTCAGCAGCTGCTGCCAGCAACAAAATGTCTAGGCTGTGAGTTGGTAAATTTGTTATGCTGTAAAGTAGGGAAGTAGCTGGGCTAATTTTAAACAGTCCATAAATTACAACAACCATGAGATGGGAACGAAAATGCTTTAGCATGGACTTTACACAACCAGTGACCAGAAAACATATCATAAGCTCAATTCTTTGTATGAGCAGTGTTTTAAAGAAAGTTCAAAACTGCCTGGGGAATGTGACATCCTCACATGGACATACATTCAGGCAAAACACCAAGGCACATGAAACAAAAATAATAAAAAAAAAAAAAGAAAGTTTTGAGAAAACCTTAGTGTTTGAGGGAAAGATTCACTTTTTGTTCTGGAACTCATAAAGGCAAAACTTTTTCTAGATTTCTTTGTTTTCTAATTGTTCTGGTAGTAAATCTTGTGTTAAAAAGAACTGACCATAGTTACACTTCCACTCTTGCCAAGGTAACATAATCCCTAAGGGAAGTTGCAATGGTGTTTCCATGTTTGTGTTTGTAGAGTGAGTTGAGAACGGCCTTTAGGTAGTACCTTGTGTTTTGACAGCTGAGGGTTACTATTTTCTCCCGCTCACACCCAGGATGGAGCCTAGGTCCTTGCAAACAACAGGCAAGCAAGTGGTCTCTGCTTGTGTGCTCCATGGCCAGCCTGTGTTCTGGTCTTTGCTGAGAACTGAGCACTCTTAATCTGCCCTGATACTGTGTGCAGTAGCCCTTGGGTGGCTTCCTTTAAGTGTGCTCAATGGATCACGTTGTGTTTTACAGAATAAGGAAAAGCTGGAGAAGCTGAAAAGTCAAGCTGACCAATTTTGCCAGAGACTTGGGAAATACCGCATGCCTTTTGCCTGGACTGCGATTCATTTAATGAATATTGTTAGTAGTGCTGGCAGTTTAGAAAGAGACTCCACAGAAGTAGAAATCAGCACTGGAGGTAAGAGTGCTCTGTAGACACTGTTTCTAAAGTAGTAATCTCTCTCCCTCATACAGGCTTGTTTTATTTGTATCCTGGGCAGTGTCCTGTGACTTGCTAAACATTTTTCTTAGCTGGTGCTGGTGCTACATCCCTGTATCCCAATGCTCGGCCGAGTCAGCACCAGCTTCAGTTCTACGTCAGCCCAGGCTTCATTCATGAGGGTGTGCCACTCCCTTACCCTAAAATAAACAAAGCAAAAAGGAGAAAAAGAGGGAAATAAATTTGTTTTTTATCTTTATTGAAATACAGTTTACATGTTGTTCAAGTCACCCTTTTAAAGTGTATATTGTCATGCTTCCTTTTGTTGTACTTATGGAGTGTGTTTTACTACATGTTGTAGTCATGCAGGCAGGCACCACCAAAGTCGATGTCTTTTAACATGTTCATACCCATTTGCAGTCGCTCCTCAATACCCCAAATTCCCAAGCCCTTTCCTAATATACTTTCTGTCTTTATGGATTTGTCTATTCCAGACATTTAACATAAATAGAATTAAATAAACGTATGGTGTTTGTGGCAAGCTTGTTTCATATAGCATAATGTTTTCACAGGTAGTACCGATAGAGTAGCAAGTATTGGCATTTGACTTCCTTCTGTAGTCATGACACTCCATTATATGTATATACTGTACATTTATGTATATCTGTTTATTATTGATGATAATTTGAGTTATTATGAATAATACTACAATGAACAATCATGGAGAAGGTGTCCTCAGGTCCCCGGTACTGGGGATTGAATCCATGGCCTCTCTCATCCATGCTAAGCAAAGCACTCTACCACTGAGATACATGCCCAGTCTTTGTAAAAGCCTCTACATATTGTGTCTTTATTTCTTAGGACTATATAGTTAGAAACGAAATTGCTACATCTTGTGGTAATTCTCTAATAAATTCTGAGACTGTCAAACTATCTGTTTGGCTGCAGTTTAAAAATTCTGCCAATAGTGTATAAAAGTTTCCATTTCTCCTTATTTTTGCCAGTACTGAGTACTGTCTAATTTTAATGATAGCATCCAAGTGTAGGTTAAGTGGCCTCTCATTCTGGATTGGATTTTCCTTCCCTGATAGCTAATGATGTTAGGTGTCATCTTGTGTGTGTTTGCTCTTTTTGGTCTTCTTTGGAGAGATATGTAGTCACACACTTTGATCAGTGCTTGACCGTTAACGGGGGATGACTGTGTTTTAAGTATTGCTGTACAGTTGTTTGTCTCATTACCGCATAACCCTTTCTACTAGTGAAATCTGGTGATGTCACTTTGCTCATGAATTTAGTACAGTAATTACTAAATTACTGTACGCCACCTTCTCTGAAACCCTACTGTCGCGGTATCACACATGTTTTAGTGTGCTGCATCTCCATATATCTTACATTGTAATTTTCCTTGTGAATAACTTCTTTCTAGTAGCTTTTTAGAAATGTGATTTTTTTCCCCTCTTCTGCATATTTGTGAATTCCCTAATTTTTCTTTTATTGTTAATTTCTAGTTTAATTACCCAATTCTTAGTCAATACTTTAATCCTTTTTGTCTTTTCATATCTTGTCTTATATCTTGGAGAATGGTCTATAGCTCCTTGACAATAATGTATGCGTATTCTTCTTTTGCTTACTACAGTGTGCTCCATTAGAGCTGTTGCTTATATATTTTTAAAGTCTTATCTTTCCTTGTTAATCTTTAGTAGCATTGTTCTTTTAGTTTACAAAAATGGAATTATTGTAATGTGTGAGGCCCTGGGATTTCATCCCAGCTTCATAAGGAAGGAAAAAAAAGATTATCTTGTCAAGGCTTTGAACTTACAACTTGCCTTTTGTATTTGTTTCATACTCAAATGCTAAGGCTGAGAGACCATTAATTATATTTCATTTGGTTGGTATTTCATAGTGAGTACATAGTTCTCTCTAGCTGATTTACATGATCTTTGGTCATACATGTAGATCACTGTATGTTACAGACTTTGTATTAGCAAAATTGTAGAAGTGGCAACCAGAAGATTCAGATAGAATTGTTTTCTTACTATTCCCAGATGGGAATTCTAGTGTAACCTATAAGCTGAGTAAAACACAGCTTTCAACATTAATGGATTATTTCTCATGTTGAAAAAGCTAATTAAAAACAGTTTTACATTTTATGAAACTGACAATCTTTTTATCTCCTCCTTGGTAGAACGAAAAGGTTCTTGGTCAGAGAGGAGAAATTCTAGTCTCGTTGGTAGACGATCCCTGGAAAGGACGACTAGTGGGGATGATGCTTGCAACCTGACCAGTTTCCGGCCTGCCACCCTCACTGTGGCAAACTTTTTTAAACAGGTGATGTTGTATCATGTGGGGCTCTGGGGAGGTGCTTGTACATGGGTTCACCTTCTTTGAGGAAAGTCGTAACTCTTCCATGCATGGCTATAGCCATATGTCAAGAACTCCTAACAAATTTAAGAAAAAATGAAGCTGGGCATGGTGGCACACGCATTTAATCCTAGCACTCGGGAGGCAGAGACAAGCAAATCTCTATGAGTTCAAGGCCAACGTGGTCTACAAAGTGAATCCAGGACAGCCAGGGCTACACAGAGAAACCCTGTCTCGAAAAAACCAAAAAAAAGTTGAAAATGTGTTTTATGTGACCGGATGACCCAGAACTATGGAAGAATGAGGAGAAAACTTTATTACTGAGACAGACTAGTGAGGTCTACCAACCATAAATTTGGTGACAGAATAAAGAAAATGCTAAGAATTGTCTCTGTATTCCTCTTTCTGAGGTGTTGTTCTGAGTGAGAAGAGCACATCCCGAGTTACTGGTGTGTTGAAGCCCTGGTCAGTCAGCAGCTCTGAGAGAGTGGGTGGAGGGGAACAAGCGAGACAGGTCGTGAGTGCTGGTATCACGGACTGTAGTGAGAGTGTGGTGATGCGACTGGGTCACCGTGACACAGTGATGACACGACTGGGTTACCCTGACACAGCCTTTCCCTCTGCAGTGTCTCTTCTCTTCCTGTTTACACAGCTAGCTTTTTGCTTCTGTGGTCAAGCCATATAATTGAACTGGTATTGTATAGTTGAGTGAGCAAGCTGTCCACCTCATTTCTACTTATATAGCTAATATTTTTTGTGCATTCATTGTTTTAAAAAATTACATTTGAAAAATAAACTTTATTTTCTTTTTAGATTATTTTATCTTATTCTATTTTATATGTGTGACTGTTTGGGGTTATATACATATGTGCCTGGTGTCAGTGAAGGCTAGAAGAGGTCATCAGATTCCCTGAAATTGGAATTGCAGAAAATCTTAAGCCACCATTTGGGTGCTAACAATCAAACCTGGTTCCTCTGCAAGAGCAACAAATACTTTAAACCACCGTGCCATCTTTCCAGAACCTAAAGAATAAACTTTAAATTAAAGTATTATTTAACTTATATGAAATATAACAGGCTGTCTGTATTAATGCTAGTATGTGATGTTTTATTACATGTGTACATTGCATTATGCTATGTAGCTTAAATATTTCTAGCTCCTCAAATATTTGTTACATCTTTATTGTGAAAACTATACTTGCTCTCAGTGTCTTAAAATTAGAGTTCATTGTTCTGATCTGTAATCATCCTATTGGATAGTCACATACTAGTGGGTACTGTTTTCAGTACTACCAGTTGGGTACTGCACAAAATGCTCCTGAAAACCTAACAGCACAGAGCAGTGGAAAGCATTGTAGTTGATGTTTTTTATTAAAAACACTTAGCCATAAATACGTATTATTCTTGTATTTTTAAACAGCTAGAAAATAATGTATCACCAAAATGCAAGTTAGGTAAAAAGCAGAGATTGTAGTTTTATTTAACAAAGGAGAATTCAAGGAATAAATTTCTAAATGAGATTCAGTCCATCTTCCTAGTTTATGAGAAATTACTATCCTTAGTTGTGGTGGTATAGTTAATCAGGTAAGGTTTCCAATGTGCCAACCTAAAATTATTAGAAATATACAGATTTTAAAACACAGTCCGTAAGTAGTTGTGCAGGCACTTGTTCTATATCTTAGTAAACATTTTTTTCTGCCCCAGGGGTACACAGCACTAAACAAGCAATGATGTGGAGACCGTCAGCTTGGCCACTCTACTGCGTTGAGCTTGTTCCCACATTTGGAGTTTGGCTCGAACAGCTTATCTAGAGTGGTTTCTAGGAAAACTTAACTTATCTATCTACTAGAGATAGAAATTCAAGAGAGGGCAAGCCTGGTTGTGTAGATGCTTTATAATTCTCAGTTTGCTCATTTGCTTAATGACAAGAGGGAGGTACAAAGCCAAGCACTAGGAAGAAATTGTGTCCCACCCAGTAAAAGGCACAAAAACAGATGGTAGTCATCACTGAAGTGGAGGCTGGTAATTTGATTTAAAATATTAAGTAAATAAAAGTAAGTTTAAAGATGACCTTGAGTGCATTGATGAATAAAGATTCTATGCTCAGTAAAGAGAATACACTGTTTCAGCAGCTGATTTAAATTTTGCATTAATTAATCTCAGAAAGCCCCTGGATTTTTGTTGTTGCTTTTGTTTTTTTGAGACAGGGTCTCCTGGTTAGTCCTGGTTGTCTTGGGCTCCCTTTGTAGATGAGGCTGGTCTCGAATTTACAGAGATCTGCCTGCCTCTGCCTCCGAGTGATGGGATTAAAGGCATGCACCACCATGCCCAGCTGGATTTTTTGTTTTTTTAAATAAAGCCACACTTTCTACCTGTAACCCAGTAGAAGTTATTTTAGAGTCACTAACCCCAGATAGTCACTATTTAGACATTAA
The DNA here is from genome assembly GCA_907164525.1 of Lophiomys imhausi. Classification (NCBI taxonomy): domain Eukaryota; kingdom Metazoa; phylum Chordata; class Mammalia; order Rodentia; family Muridae; genus Lophiomys; species Lophiomys imhausi. Next base: position 162,057 of record CAJQZJ010000836.1, read on the forward strand.
AAATCATTTCCCCAAATAATGGTACAAAGGGAGACTTCTGCCATGTAATGAACAAATGGGAGCTGGCTCAGTGTAAACTCCCAGAAACCAAGAGGCTGAAATATGTCCATTTCCACTTAGACAGTGCATTATAGTATAGGCAGGACACATGTGATAGCAAAGTGTCCCAAACCAGGTAAAAATTTACTTTCGAGTAAAACATTAAAACAACCTAACTATTGTATCTGGAAGGAAAAAAATGAACACTATTTAGTTTTTTTAATCCCTCTAGATTTTTTCATCATCATTATGGTCATTTGGAGTCTCTCTCTGATCTTCATATTAGCATAGGTGTGCTTTTCCTAACATCATTATATTTGTGATTTATTTTTGTGAAAATGTAGCATGTCTAAAGATTCTGCATTTGAAAAGTTTTAGAGTATAAAGGTAAAAAGACATACACAATCTAAATTGTGACACCTGTGTAATGGTCCCATGTTCTTATATTTGTCTTCTTTTGGTTCTGTCTTATGTCTACATTCTTATTTTTCTTTTATACCTGTTACCTTAATTTGTATTGGCTATCAGTATGTTAGATGTCCTATAATACTTTATAGGCTTAGTAACAGATCATAACTGTATATATGAATTTAAATGGTTGATGGCATTATAAATCTCAGTCGAGCTTGAAAACAAGAGACTTGGGTTAGGAAGATATTTATTTTCATAAACATGTTAATCTTTCACTCTGACAGCACTGTATGCAGAAGTCAGTGCAAACTTGCAAACACTAAAAGTTTATTTCCCATCTCCTACTTTTGTTTTATTAAATACTTTTCCTCAATATAATTGAAATCAGGAAGGAGACCGCTTAAGTGATGAAGATCTGTACAAATTCCTTGCTGATATGAGAAGGCCGTCTTCTGTCTTACGGAGGCTGAGACCAATTACAGGTATTTTCAGATTTTGAGTGATAAGGTAATTAACACTGATAATTATGCTTTGCATTTTTCTATTAATCTGGCCCACACATCTTTCTGGGGTCAATACCTGTCAGTGTTTTTCATCTCACTACCATGTGAGCTGACAATTAGAATCAGGATTCAGTACCATTGTTAATTGAGTTCTAAAATGATATGATGAGTTATAATTTGTCTTAAATTGTACATGGAACAGTAAATATTTAGAACTGGACCACTGTCACTGTGAGAGCAAATGCCCAGAACAGAACCGACCAGGGGTCTGCTAAACCTGATGTTAACATCTGCAGAAGGAAGAGCCTGTCAAAGTTTGTCCAGTTCTGTGCTGGAGCCCTCCGGTTGTCTTGTTTCTGGTTTTTTTGTTTTGTTTTTGAGACAGAGTTTCTCTTTGTAGCTCTGGCTGTCCTCAAACTCTGTCCTCAAGCTCTGTCCTCAGGCTCTGTAGACCAGGCTGGACTTGAACTCAGATCTGCCTGCCTCTGCCTTTTGGGTGCTGGGATTAAAAGAATGTGCCACCACACCCAGCTTGCTGTCTGATTCTTTAGTTCCTTACTCCACATTCATTCAGATAGCATTTTTGTTTTACACACATTTACACATGGATAAGTCATTTTAAGAATTTGAATCTTGGCCAGGCGTGGTAGCGCACGCCTTTAATCCCAGCACTCCGGAGGCAGAGGCAGGCAGGGGGATCTCTGAGTTCAAGGCCAGCCTGGTCTACAAAGTGAGTCCAGGACAGTCAGGGCTACACAGAGAAACCCTGTCTCAAATAAATGAATGAATGAATGAATGAATAAATAAATAAACGAATAAATAAATAAATGAAAAAAGAAAAATAATTTGAATCTTGATAAAAATGGAATGATTTCAATATCTAAGTCCTTAAAAATTTGATTTCTGTACTGTTCATCCCAGATTTTTTAAAAATAACATTGAAATCTCTGTAAGAACATTTTATCAGTGTTAATCAACATTCTGTTGCTGTGGCAGATTGCCTCAATGTAAGTAAACTACTTAAGTTAATCAGCTTAAACAGAGGAAAGATTTAATTTGACCCACTTTTCAGAGCTTCCTACCTTTAGTTGAATGGCTTTGCATGGGGGTCCATCGTGGAACAGAGCACTTTGGTGAAGCTTTACCCAAAGCTTAGTGTGTGGGCCCCAGAAGTAGATGGAAGAAGGGAAGGACCAGAGGATGCTCCTGAAGGGCATCCTTCCAGTGACGTAATTCCTTCTACTAGGCCTACCTCCTAAAATCCCTACCATGTGGTAGGAGTGTCACATCCTGGTGGAAAAGTCTTCAGGAGGCCCTTCAGTCCCAAGTCTAGCCATCACAGAGCATTTGTGTTCACGTTGACATTATAATGTATTTTCTGCAGCTCAGCTGAAGATAGACATTTCTCCTGCACCTGAAAATCCCCATTATTGCCTAACCCCAGAGCTGCTTCAGGTGAAGCTTTACCCTGACAGCCGAGTCAGGCCCACCAGAGAAATTTTAGAATTTCCTGCCAGGGATGTCTATGTTCCAAACACTACTTACAGGTAAGATACCACAATTTTGGTGAATTCTGGGATAAAATGGTATATATTCTAATATTAAAATAGAACTAGAATGAAAATTTTAAAAAAATCTTATGTATATTTGTTATTTTTTCTACTTCTTAAGCCTTCCACTTCTTGCAGCACAATTATATTAGTAATTGTCATATATATAATAATGTATATGTATATGTATGTATAAAATATGTAATAAGGTCTACCTGTGTGCTAGGTATAATGTTAATTGCCTTATAAAATATCACCCTCATATTCTAGGCAACTAAACTGAAGGCCAGAGAAATTTAAAATATTGCTTAGCATCACATTTTAGTTTGGTGGTGGCCAGCATTTGATTTTGGGGCTGTTTTCTTTTTTCTTTTTATTTTTTCTTTTTGTTTTTGTTTACTTATTTATCACTTCAAGTTACATCTCTATTACAGTCCCCTCTCTTCACCCCTCCCGGTCCCACCCTACCACCCTCTCTCCCCTTTCCCACCTGTACTGCTCCTCTGGAGTGGGATGTCCCTACATATCAGCCCCCCTCAGTTCAACAGTCATATGAGTGTTAAGAGCTTCCTTTTGCACCGGAGGCCTATATGTCAACTCTATTAGGGCAAACTGCCCCACTAACAGGTAGCAAGGTCTATGTTCCTGTTCCTTTTGGTGCATTCGTTGTAGTATAGTTATCCTGTACTATATGGTTAAAATCCAATTATAAGTGAATAGATGCCATGTCTATCTTTCTGAGTCTGGGTTAGCTCACTCAGGATGAGCTTTTCTAGTTCCATCCATTTGGCTGCAAATTGCATGATTTCCTTGTTTCTGATGGTTGAGTAGTATTCCATTGTGTAAATGTACCACAGTTTTTTTTGTTTATTTTTAATCCATTCTTCGTTTGAAGGACATCTGGGTTGTTTCCAGTTTCTAGCTATTACAAATAAGGCTGCTATGAACATTCATGAGGATACGTCCTTGTGATTTGGTGAGGAATCATTTGGATGTATACCTAGAAGTGGTATGGCTGGGTCTTGAAGTAGTGTAGAAAAAAATTTAATTAAATTATGTTGGGTGTCATTTGTAGAAATAATTAGTTAAATTGTTTAACAGTATTTATATTATATTTAATTGATTCGGCAGCTGTTAATACTTAACCCGCCATTATAAATGAGCACACAGACACCATGTGGATTTTAACAAGCCTTGGCCTGAATTAAGCAATCTTGGCCCGTGTAAGCTAGCTCTTAATTCTATTACCCAAATATAACCCCATATATATATATATGTCCCCTTGAACTGCCATTCTCCACGCTATGCAGATATTCCTGGCCATGTGGAGTGAGATTCTTTTTTCTAACCCATGGTGTGCATCCTCCTTCCTGCAGCTCCTGGCTGGAATGAATTAATCCTCTGTCTAAAGTGCAGGCTTCCTGCTCTAATCTCAGGCGGTCCCACCTTTCTCTGTCTTTGCCCAATCTCAGGCCTGAGCATTTTATTTAACCAATCAGAGTCAATATAAGTAACAGACAGCAAGCAGGTCCAATTAATTAACATTTAGAATGCTTAACACTACCCCATCAAGGTAGAGCTATTCCAAGTTTTCTAAGATATCGCCAGACTAATTTCCATAGTGGTTGTACAAATTTGCACTCCCACCAGCAGTGGAGGAGTGTTCCCCTTTCTCCACAGCCTCTCCAGCATTGGGCTGTTTTATTAAAACATTTGAACTGCAAATGTGTGTTTCCTCAAATACATTCTCTAAGCTTACCAGACTGTCTAGAAGCCAATTTACCATTTTCCTAGAGATTCTTTTTTTTTTTAATTTCCTTTTTTTTACATTTATTTCTTCAAGTTACATCTCAATCGTGGTCCCATCTCACCTCCCTATCCTGGTCCCACTCTCCTACCCTCTTCTCTCACACCCTCCTATCTGCTTTTTTTTTTTTTTTTTTAATTTAAGGTGTGTCTTTTCCTTCCAACAGCTCCTCCTTTTAGTCCAATACAAGGCTCTTTTTCTTATAACAATACATACAATACAAAACAATAAGAATAATTAGGCCACAATTAACGAAAATTATAAAGTATAACATACATTCCCAGTGTCCATCCTAGAGATTCCTTACCATTACTTACTATCCATTATTTACCATTGTCCTAGACATTATTTACTACTGTTTATTATCATTATTTATCATTATCCTAGAGGGTTTTTGTTTGTTTGTTTTTTGAGACAGGGTTTCTCTGTGTAACAAGCCCTGGCTATCCTGGACCTAGAGATTTTTTTTAAAAACTCTCCAGTGGAGTCATATTCCCAAAAGTTTTTCTTTCTGGATATATTTATTTTACTAAAACTTTCAATATCTTCCTAAGTGTGACGTTTTGAAGGTACTTTTTTTTTAAAGAATCATGCATCTTTTGTTTTATTTACTTTTATTTTATGCACATTGGTGTTTTATCTGCATGTATGTCTTTCTTTTGTTGTTGTTTTTTGTTTTGTTTTGTTTTGTTTTTTTTTTGGTTTTTCGAGACAGGGTTTCTCTGTGTAGCAGCATTGGCTGTCCTGGACTCGCTTTGTAGACCAGGCTGGCCTTGAACTCACAGAGATCCGCCTGCCTCTGCCTCCCAAATGCTGGGATTAAAAGCGTGCGCCACCACCTCCCAGCTGCATGTATGTCTTTGTGTGTCAAATCTTGTAGTTGCAGACAGTTTTGAGCTGCCATGTGGGTGCTGGGATTTGAACACCAGTCCTCTGGAAGAGCAGTCAGTCCCCTTAACCTCTGAGCCATCGTTCCAGCCCCTGGAAATGTACCTGATAGTATTTTTATTTCATTTCCTTTGTTTATTTTTGAGATGAGATCTTACCAGGCTGTCTATGATGGCCTCCTATAGCTCCTGGGCTTAAATCATCTCCTGTCCCAGCCTCTCCAGTGAGCAACTATAAACATACCTTTTCTCACTTGAAATATTTATTTGAATTTTTATTCCCAGATTGACGGTTTTGGTAGGTACAGAATTGCAAGTTTTAAATTACTTTTGCCAGCAACTTGAGCACGTAGTTGATCTCTTGCCTGTAAGTCGTGGATTTGAATAGGTCTGATACTGTGTTTGCAAACTTTTTGTCTCTTATGTTTCTTCTGAAGCCTTTTCCAGTTTATCTCTTATGCTTTAAGTTTTCGTGTCGACACAACTTAGCAGCAGCTGGTAATTATTTAGTGCCTTTTATTCTAATTATTTTTATTCAAGTTAGTTTATTCAGTTTCATAGAAATCTTGTAAACTACATAATTTTGGTGGTGGTATTTCTGTGTATGAGAAAAACATCAAGCTGAGATTAAGAGGTTTTTTTGGTCTGAAAATCTAGGTATTGCTTCATTTTCCATAATCTTCATGCTAAAAGACAATGAATATCCCACATATATAATTGCATGGCTATGAATAAAATTAAATATCCTCATTTCTGGATTATTATTTGATAATATATTTATTAATGTTAGCTAGAATAATTTTCTTATACTTTTGCCTCAGATTCTGAATCATTTTCTGTAGTTTATAAAGTCTTATAGTGGATATGATGTAATTTTATAAATGACATCTAGAGAATCGTTTGCATGAATTAATAGAAATTAGGGCCACCTGAGAAAATCATGTTATAGAAGTTGAATGGGGCTGAGTGTAGGGCTCACCAAGTTGGAAAACCTTGTTGAATGAGGCTTTTAAGTTTTTGTCCAGTTTTAATGTTCATAATGTTTATACTGTCCTGAAGGGAATGACAAGTAGATGCATCATGTATGTGTGGTGTACATGCAATTATGTAAATTATGTAGACTGTTTTCGTGTGTGTGTGTGTGTGTGTGTGTGTGTGTGTGTGTGTGTGTGTGTGTGT
>CAJQZJ010000836.1:168442-206384 GCA_907164525.1 Lophiomys imhausi
TGTGTGTGTGTGTGTGTGTGTGTGTGTGTGTGTGTGTGTGTGTGTGTTCGTTCAGGGAACGTATCTTCTGTCACTCTCCACTGTATTTATTGAGGCAGGGTCTCTCATTGAAGCCAGAGCTCTCTGATTCTGATTAATCTAGCTGGCCAAATTGCCCTGGGAGTTTTCTTTCCCTGTTTCCTGAATTGTGGGATTATAGTCTACCGCCATGCTGTCCCAGCTTTTATGTGGGTCTGCACAGTTAATTCCGACACTCACGTTTGCTACCAGTCAGCTGCCCAGGCCAGGCTTGTTATTTTTAGTCACAATAACTTAACATTGGCCAATTCTGTGCTTTTACTTGGACCTGCAGTGCCCACGATACTGATAACCACATGTATGTTTTTTGAGACAGGATGTTCGTATGTAGCCCAGAGCTCAGGATTCTTCCATCTCTGCTTCCAAGGCTGAGATTACAGGTGTAGACTGTCACATCTAGATGACAAACTTTTTCCTATGTAGCTGGTTAGCTAGTTTTGAATAGAGTTAACCCAGATGATGCTGATCTTTTAAAATCCTTTACAGGACTAAATGATATGTAGATAGCTTAGCAATCAAGAATTGGAAGACATAGAACTAATAGGTCATGGAAGTGAAGTTTACATCATATGATTGCTTGTGCTTCATAGTATCAAATAAAAGATCCTGTGCAGTTGTTACATTAGGATAAATGAACAATGAACCTTTTCTTACTGGGATTTTATTAAATGTTTGAAATTGTATGGAAGTTAGATTGTAGCCTCAAAATGTTAGTTGTGTTTCAAATAATTTCTTAATCTCTACTATAGCTTTTTGACTTGTACTAGACCAAGGTACATCTAATTGAGCAAATTCTTCTGTTTTTATTGACATCTGCTTTTTTTTGAGAAAGGCCACATAACACATGATATTCTTGGCAGACTGTGAGAGTTGTCCTCTTTCCCAACAATAGTCTTAGTTGTGATTTCCTGCTGAACTTTTGTATCTTTGTTTTTCTATCTTGTTCTTTTTCTTTTTAAGTGTGGCTAGAAAATGTGGTGTAATTAAGACTATAAGAGAGAGTGATAATTAACAGTGTGAGGATCAAAATAAAAGCATGCAGTTTGTATGATGCTGCCCTTCACAGTTGGTAATATGGACCCATCCTTTTCATAAACACCACTAATCTTATTATCTGTGAACATTTAACATCTGTTAAATGTTCTGTGATATGGAATTCCAAACACACATAGGCAGGCACGCGCACGCGCGCGCACACGCACACACACACACACACACACACACACACACACACACACAGAGCATTGATTACCTCGACTTCCTCAGTTTGTCAGTTGCTGCACCATTTAATTTGTAGACACAGGTGTGTTTCTGTAACACGTAAGGACTACAATAGCCACAACCACAAATGTTAGTTTTTAAACTTACTTTCAATTATACACTGTCAATTTTCCCTTGATGTATTTGATAAGCTTACAACATACCAGTTAAACTTTCTCCTGAAATTTTATTTCAAGGGACAGCCTGGCCAGTCAGGCCAGGTCAGTGTGAGCACATGGGGACCACGTGACACTTGCTTCTTATAGCTGGACCTTGTATTATGGGTAGATCTCCCTGTGCAGAGAAATTCTTATTTGTTTTCTGTGTATATGTGAATCCTATGATCTTTTTGGAATAATAGTTTAGTACATAAAACAAAAGAAATCAATTATGTTGAATTCAAGTGATCAAAATTTTACTTATATTCGTTATTAATGAATTAATCTAAAACATTCTGTCTGGATATAATGAAAAGACTGTTTAATAAGCAGTATTTTGAGGTAACCATAATAATTGGGGTGTAAAAATATGTATGCTTTCTCAGTATCAGAGTTCTTATATATTACTAATATTGCAGTGGTTCATTTTCTACATTCATAGTTTCATATGAGTGGTACTGAAAATTGCAAAAAAAAAAATCTATAGAAATTCTTGAGTTGAAAGGCCAATTTCCTAGCACTTTCATATTGCCATCCAAATGCTTTTAAAAAGTCAAGGTGGCAGTTGCTACCCAGGTTCCCAAGGGAGAGATAAAATTCTAGAAACAGGAGCAATGTAGAAGGAGTTTTGTTCATTTACCCTAAAAGTTAAAGTATTTCTGTGGGAAGTGTTTGTATAGATTCTTTTCTTTCCTTTTTTTTCCCCCAAGACAGGGTTTCTCTGTGTATCACTGGCTGTCCTGGAACTCTCTTTGTAGACCAGGCTGGCCTCATAGAGGCCACAGAGATTCTCCGAGATCTGCCTCCCGAGTGCTGGGATTGAAGGTGTGTGCCACCACACCCGACTTAGATTATTTTCTTAAAGGAGTTTGAACAGTATTAACCTAAGATCCAGTTTTTTAAAATATGTGCATGTATTTAAAAATAGTGTTTTTAACACCATTTAAGTGCTTTCTCTGACTGTTGATGACCCAGCGAGGCAGGTTCAGCAGGTATCTATTCCTACGTGTGTAACTGTAGGAATAGATACCTAAAGCTTGGCTGCTTCTCTGAAGATGAACAGCAACAATTCTACACCTTTAATGTTGCTGGTTATTGCTGTTTCATTAAACCTAATCATTTTTAGGTTTGTTACTACCTTAGATAGAGCATTTGAACTGTAGCAAACAGTTTTATGGTTTAGATGAAATTCCTTGTTATATTTTATATTTTCTAAAACTCAGTTGAAATGTCACCTTATGAAGGCGTATTGAGGGGACTTGTTAACCCTACTTTCATAACCTTGAACTGCAGAGTTGACACCAATTGAGTAATTTTGCCCTAGCTGCTTTGCACCCACGGAGAATACTTTGGACTTTGCTAAAAGGAGCAATTGTTTGATGACTTTCAGTTTTCAGAACTGCAGTGTTAGATAGTCACTCAATAGTGCCACATAAGTTTGTTGTTTGTGGGTGTTAGTGAAGGAGACAAAAAAAAAAGATCCATGAGATAATACTATTATTCTGTACAGGAGTAGGATATATAATGATACAAATTTGGAGTAAGTTGTATAAAGTAGGAATTCAATAAATATTGGCTACTGAATACATATCTACTAATGTGTGAGTACACAGAGTGCCTTGAGTTATCTTATTAGGAAAGTGTCAGCATGAAAACAGGCTTATTGTAGTCTGAGAAAATATATAAATAAATTATACAGCCGCCGGTGACACTGGAATGAGAAATGTGTATACTAGCTCTTGTATTGGCTAAGAGTAAGCTCTTGGTACCAGATTTTACAGTAGTTCACTGTAGATCAAGTAGATGAATGTTTGATGCTCGTAGCCTTCTGATTTTTTATTCTGGAATTGCTATTATAATCTGCCATGTTTACTTTTTGTCTATGTAATGCTGCCACTTGAGGACTATAGACACTAGTGCTGTAGGAGGAAGGAGCCCCTATTTATTAGATTTGGAAGAAGGAAGATTACCATACCTCAGAATATAAATATGTCCTAGCCAATCGGAAAGGGAGGGGAAGAATGCTAGGCAGATGGATTAATTAGGAAAATACTTCTAGGATCTTTTAAAGTTCATACATTTTGATTTTAAAAGAGCAACGTTGTGTTGAGAAAATTGTTCAATAGGAGCCAGGCATGGTGGTTCATATATGTAATCCCGGATCTTAAGAGGTCGAGAAAGGCAGGTGGCATGCTTGAGGTCAGCTCTTGGGCTCAGGTTCTAGGGATCTTGGACTGCTGGAGAGATTTGAATCTTGTTCTTTAGGCAAATGCTCTTATAATTGGGAAATATTCCCATGAAGGTATACCTGTAGGACATAAATGAAGCCTACAGAATAAATACGACTCATTTTCTAGGAGAATTTTGGGGAAAAGAACTTTTTATATGAAGATACATTTATGGAGTATGAGATATCAGTATGTAATAAGATACTGTGTGTTAGTGGCAGGTCTTTATCCTATAATTCTAAAATCTGTTAGAAGGTTATATTTTAATTATTCTCAGCGGTTGTATTTCTTTAGTAGACAACCTGAAAACAGGTACTATGATCATCATAAACTTGTTAATACATGATTGAGTGGAAATAAAATTAGTGGGCTAGGAGTAGATCAGGCTAACGACAATCTTCAAGAAGAAAGCTTAGGGCTGGAGAGATGGCTCAGAGGTTAAGAACACTGACTGTTCTTCCAGAGGTCTTGAGTTCAATTCCCAGCAATCACATGGTGGCTCACAACCATATATAATGAAATTTGGTGCCCTCTTCTGGCCTGCAGGCATACCTGCAGACAGAACACTGTATACATAAAAAAAAAAATAAACCTTAAAAAAATAATTTATTAAAAAAAAGAAAGCTTAGCTGGGCGGTGGTGGCGCACGCCTTTAATCCCAGCACTTGGGAGGCAGAGGCAGGTGGATCTTTGTGAGTTCGAGGCCAGCCTGGTCTACAAAGCGAGTCCAGGACAGCCAGAGATATTCAGAGAAACCCTGTCTTGAAAAACCAAAAAAAAAAAAAAAACCAAAAAAAAAAAAAGAAAGCTTATCTGAAGAGCATTTCAAAGAAAGTTATAGGATACAAGAAGGTGTGTTTACAAGTTCAAGTAAAAAGCCAGACATTCTCCAGGTTCCACACTTCTGTGACTGAGAACCTGGTAGTGATGCTTATGGTTATAAAAGTTAGGAGGGTATGAAGTATAGAGAGGGCAGGAGAGGAGTTGAGAAGAACTGTAAGGGTTGGGCTGCTGCTTGATGTATCTTTGGATAGCAGATGGGGAAGTGGCTAGTAAGCAGTGCGAGAAGGAGATATGAGCAAAGAACATGGGTTGAATATATAGAATTGGGAAATTTGTCCATAGAAAACAGAGTCCATTAAAGTAGACAGAATGTTTGAGGGTCACTTTATAAGGATTGTATTGGGACTGGGGAGATGGCTCAGTCAGTAAAGCGCCCATCACATTAGCATGAGAATCCGAGTTTAGATTCCCATCATCGTTACATAAAATACAGGTATGGCAGGCCTCTGCTTGTCTTCTCAGTGCCTGGTGCCAGAGACAGGTAGATTTCTGGAGCTGTTTGACTGGCTAACTTTATGAATTAATAAGTTCTACATTCATTGAGAGACCACCGCCCCAAACCCTGTCTTTAAAAAAATAAGATGGATAAACATGAAATTTTGCTAGGTACTAACATAGTGTATCACAGATGGTTTCTAAGTTAGTCAGAAATCAAGTTGCTAAGAGACAAGCAACATTTGCTTATTCAAATAAATGGAGATGGATAGGTGGTCTTCAAAAACCTCAAGAGATCTGTAGAATATTGCATTCAAAGATGTTTTCTTAACTTAAGGTTTTTGATATTGAGACATGTCAGCTCCTGACAGCACCCCCTGTTCTACTCCAAGTAGAGGATGAGCATAGAAGAATCTCCATTTGGAGATGGCTACATTAGTAGTAAGCTTGTCACTGGGCAAGAGAAAGCCCTTGCTTCAACTGTACACAGAATGCTGTCCTAAAAGGGCAAAGCTTGGTAAGTCAGGTAAGCACGTAAGCAGGTAAGTCAACAGCCTAGCTCTGCCAAGGCAGGGAGGGCAAGTCCTTCATAATTCTTGTTTTATAATTAATGTCTATCAGTGATACTGGGCCAATAGGCTGAAGATAGATGTTCCAATGGATTGAGAGAAATTGGAACTCTCCAGGCAGCCAGTTGTCTGTCATTTCTTAGTTTTGGAAGCTGCTGGCTCTGCACTTCCTGTATGTTCATATATATTTATACTTCTCAGGTCTCTGATGTGGTTGAAGACTAGATAATTATAGTCTCACAGTTAAATTTAAGTTGTTTAGGAATTAAAAGGATGTTCTAGGTCTAAGAAGATGTTTTTAAGTTGGTAATACAAGTTAAAATGGATACTGAATTAGGTATAGAACTTTAAACTCATAGAGATAGATAGATAATAGAATATTAATATCAGTTGCCAAATACATATGGACTAGAATTGGGAATGTATGTTATACCTTATAATTTTCATAATTGCAGCCTAATTGTTCTTATTGTTTTGTATTGTATTGTTATAAGAAAAAGAGCCTTTTATTAGACTAAATGGAGGAGCTATTTGGGGGAAAAAAGATACAACTTAAAAAAAAAAACAGATAGGAGGGTGAGGGAGAAGAGGGTAGGAGGGTGGTACCGGGAGAGGCAGGAGGGAGAGGATTATGATTGAGATGTAACTTTTTTTTTTTTTTTTTTTTTTTTTTTTCGAGACAGGGTTTCTCTGGTTAACAGCTCTGGCTGTCCTGGACTCGCTTTGTAGACCAGGCTGGCCTCGAACTCGCAAAGATCTGCCTCCCAAGTGCTGGGATTAAAGGCGTGTGCCACCACCGCCCGGCCTGAGATGTAACTTGAAGAAATAAATAAGTGTTTAAAAAAAAAAAGGTGGAGAGTGGTTGAGGAAGACAGCTGATACGGACTTCTAACCTTTGAATGTACACACACACACACACACACACACACAGTACACTCTTTCATGAACACACACAAATGTTCCCTCTTACACACAAGCCTCCTTCCCCCAAAAGAAAGATTGTATTTATCCAATAGTGATAAGAGGTATGAGGAAAGAGCAGTTGTGAAGATGGATCCAAGGTAGGGATAAGCCAAGCTGAGTGTAATGATATTGGAATGGCATTAGAAATAAGTACGAGAGAAAGCAAAAGGGAAGTGGATTAGAAAAGTTCCACTAGATTTGACAACTCTGAGTCAGTGCTAAAATCTTTTCTAGGTAAAGAAATGAGGACAGGACGACATTCTGAAATGTAAGGAAGAAACCTTTCCTCTGCCAGAATATTCACATAATCTGAGCATTCTATGAAAAGAAAAAAAAAAGACCAATTTGGTACTTGTAAAAGGTACAAAATGGAACACGAGTATGAGAGTCAAAGAAAACAGACAAGAAAAGCAGCTAGAAGAAATGCCTGCTGTGTCTCATAAAGAATCATTTTGAATCCAGAAGTTTTCAGGGGTCTGTTGGCATTCAGCTATAAAACTCAAAGTAAATGTTCGGTAGTTTGGACTGTAGCTCTGAGAACTGTAGATTTTTCTTGCTCTTATTCTTTTGTGTTTTTCTGTAGAAAAAGTATGTAGGACCCACATAGACCATGTGTGATCTAAAAAATGTATATAATATAAGATAACTTAAAATATAATGTTGGATATTGATTGAGGCAAGTCACATTATAACTGGGTACTACCTATCCTTAAAAACTTGGTTTAACCTAAAATTTTCTTTGTTGGCAGTTTTTTAAAGATATATTTTTGAGGGGTTGGTGAGATAGTTCAGTGGAGAAGAACACTGGCCATTCTTCTAGAGGACCCAGGTTCAATTCCCAGCACCTACATGGCTCACAACTGCTGTAACTCCAGTTCTAAAAGATCCGACACTCTCACATATACATGCAGACAAAACATCAATTACATGAAATAAAATGTTTTAAATTATGTGTATGTGTATATGACCTGTGTCTGTGTGCCCATGGAGGTGACCAGGCCTTGGATGGCTGAAGCTGGAGTTACAGGTGGTTATGAGCATCCAGTGTAGGTACTGGATCCAAGCTCGTGTCTTCTGGAAGAGCAACAGGTGCACTCACCGCCATGCCGTTAAAAAACTGACGTGAAACAAACGCTGACAGACGCTGTTAGGATACACTTTATCTGACAATCCTTGGGGAGTTAAAGTTTGAATTACTTTTTTAGAAACAATCATATGCTTATTGTAATGTTAGTGTCTGTGTAATTTTAAACATCCATGCCTGTTTGGGTTTAAAATGTTTGATAATGTATCATGATTTTTAATTCTACTTAAAAATACATAAAATGTTAGATACATATGGTGCCAGGGATAATAAATTGTTGTTAAACTTCCATTTAACACTACAAAAGCATTCATTACTGCATTCTGACAGATGCCACCTAAAATTATTATCATAGTATTAAGTTTCCAAATATATAAAATGTTCACGGTGTAGGCAAGCTAAATATATGGTATGGTTCTTGATTCTGAGAAGTCAGTATGACACAGTAACCCAGATCCACAGTATTGGTGGACATGAAGTCTATAGCAACACGTTTACATGCAGTTTTCTTTATGTGACGTCTTTTAAAACATCATTTACTCCAATTTGTTGTAATAAAATGAAGCAAATTTGTAGTAAATTTTTAAAAGTTCCTATTACAGATATGTATTCTAAATTGACTGAATTTAATTTGGAAGCTACTAATGTAGAATTTGAGAACTGTAAAAATACCACTTTTTAAAGTTTAACATAAACTGCCCCCCCTTTTTTTTACTGTGTATTTATTACTTCAATTTATATCTCCATCCAGTCCCTTCCCTCCACCCCTCCTGGGCCCACCTCTCACCTTCCTACTCTCTCTCCCTTCTCCCACCTATCCTACTCCTCTGGTGTAGGGTGCCCTACATAACGGTCCCCTTCAGTTCAGCAGTCATATGAGGGCTAAGAGCTTCCTCTTGAACTGGGGCCTACATGGCAGCTCCACTAGGTAAGACAAAGTATCCTACTAACAAGTAGCTAAGTCTGTGTTCCTGTTCCTTTCAGTCTGTTGGTTATAGGATATACTCCTGCTGAAAGGCAGTTTGTGACGCACAAGCCTATCTGGGCTTGCCAGCAAAGACAGGGATAATAAAGAAGTCTGTACTGGAGATACAGACACTGGAAGCACAGAGGAGCCAGACAGTGGGAGACAGTGCAGTGGAAGACCCCACAGGCAGATTGGATCTTTTCAGGATGCCAGCTGGCGGCTTCAACCTCCAAACAACTGTCCTTTTTTTTGTTTCATTTTAAAAAGTTATTTTTATTTTTGACAATTACATGCATGTGCAAAACATACTGTGATCACATCCATCCCCACTACACTCCCTTTTTACTAGTCCCTTTCCTTCCTGCGTATTTCTTTTTTGGGGGGGGCGGGCGGGGGGTTGAACTTAGACATATTTGCATCTCTTAAAGCATTTCTCGGAGTGCAGGGCTTACCTTAAATTCAGAAAATGCTCTTGATTTTGAGGGCCCTGGCGCTTACACCCCATACCCAAAGACAGAGGTTCCAAGCTGCTGTTCCCCTTCCAGGAGCACAGTGGCGCAATAGGAAATCCGTGCGCTCGGAGGCGCGGCCGCCCCCCCCCCTTTTTTTTAAATTAAAGTTTTAAGGTTTTTAATTTAATAGTGATTTAGAACTCACTCATTAGTTATGACTTGGATTGGAATCATGCTTTTTGTTGTTGGTGGTGGTGGTTTTGTGTATTTTATTGTTGTTTTTTGTTTTTGTTGTTTCATTTTGTTTTGATTTGTTTTTTTGAGGCAAGTTTTCTCTGTGTAGCCCTGGCTGTTCTGGAACACACTCTATAAACCACACTGGCCTCAGACTCAGAGCTCTGCCTGCTTCTGCCTCCCAAAATCTGGGATTAAAGCCCAGTGCCACTACTCCCAGATGATTTGGACCATCTTTTTTTCCCCCCCACATCACAAATATATGAACAAATGGTACTGTAGGAAGTCTGATTGAGAAAGATAAATCATGTTAAGTTGATTTCTAATGTGATGTGATGATATCTAATCTTAACAGTGACTTTAAAGCTAATTGAAAATATAATTCTCAAGCTTTCCATTAAAAAATAATGCCAAATTATTATACTACAGTAATCTGGCAGGATTTCAATATTTAATTTATTGGCCTTTTAATTTGTCTCAGTTCATTCAATGCTTTCTCAGTTGGTGGGCTGGACCATCATTTTGGATGATTTGATAGAGTATAACTTTCCATTCTGTGGCCTCCAGTAGATCCCTCTTCTCCTCTCTAGCTTGGATTTGGCTCTGGGTTTGTTGTATTTGCCATTTAGGTTGTTTTCTCCACATATATCATGCCACCACCAGCCTCCTAAAGAGAACAGACATGTGATTTAATTGGATAAATGTCTGCTGTCAAGTAGCTGTTAGATTTTTTTTCATGGTTATATCTTTATTTCATAGAAACATTAGTGTATTGTAAGTGCATGTATCCCAATATTCATTAATCTGTGTAATTCACATACACTGTCAACATAGTGAAGAGCTTTGCAGGTAAAATAGCTGAACCAGAATTGACACTTAAAACTACAATCAACAGATTTTTTTCCTTTGGAGAGAATGCTCGCTCGAGATTAGTATTTTAAATAATTAATATTATACAAAATAGCTAAAACTGTAGGGGATGCTTTGAAGAAAAAAGTATTGACATTAATGATATACCTGAGTAACTTTCCGGACAGTACAGCTGTCCCTTTGCTCTGTGATCCCATGTAGAAAACATCAGGTCTCTGTGTTCTGGGAGTGCCTCAGGGAGATCGCCAGCAATTTCAGCCAGATGGAGCGTGTAGTTGGTTTCATGATTGCCCAGGTGAATGGAATATTCAACATAGTGCTTGCTGTCTTTCCAGTCTTGTAGCTCAAGTCGTAAGATGTAGTTAGACTGTTTTACTATGGCGTAGATCTTCTCTAGGCCCAACCAAAATTCTCCTAAAGAGAAAAATTAGGAAAAAAAAAAACTCAAAACCCTGTTTATTGTTAACTACAGATGAGGTCCTTTCTTTGTCTATGTGTGTGCCCAGGGTCTCACTGGTTAGCCCAGGCTGGCCTTGAGCTTGAGATCTTCCTGTCTTAACCAGTGCCGTGATTACAAGCATGTACACATGTTCCTTGGCCAGTTTTTAAGTTATTTTCAGTTTCTTGACGTAAATGAGTCATTTTAGTACTGACTCCTTGGTTCCTTTGAAATCTTGTAAAGCATTTATATTACTGATGTTATGGCATGTGCTTGTAACATTAATACCTGGGAGCTTGAGATAGAAAGAATTGTTCAAAGTCCTCAGCTACGCAGAGCTGTTTAAGCCCAACATGGACATAGACTTTTTATTTATTTATTTATCGTTTGTTTGTTGGTTTGTTTTTTAGTTTTCTCTCCCTGGCAATGAGACACTTTTTACTAGTGGTACTGCCTTGTAGGCCCCCAGTGTATGAGGAGGCTCTTGGCCCTCATATGACTGCTGAACTTGGTGCAAGGGACTGTTATGTAGGGACACTCCACTCCAGAGGAGTGGGATGGAAGGTTTAGGGGATAGAGGGTGGGAGGGCGGGGCTGGGAAGGGGGGAAAGAGGACAATATGATGGAGATGTAACCTGAAGCAACAAATAAATAAATTTATTTATTAAAAAAAAAGACCATCCTGGACCACATGAGACCCTGTTTCAAAACCCCAAAACAAATCCTTTTACGAACTTGCATTAATACACTCTTGTCAGTTTTGACAGAACTCATGTCTGTGTCTGGTATGTACATTGTCCCTCCCTTTCTCTCTTCCTGTTTCCCGTCTTTCCTTTTATACTTTCTTTGAGTTCTGGAGACTGAATCTGACCTCATGCATGCTTCCTCAGGATGCCTTTCCCACTGAACTATATATATTCTCAGTACAACTACTCACTGTTTTTTTTTTTTTGTATAAACAGTGTTCTGTCTGCATGTATGCCTGAAGCCCAGAAGAGGGCACCAGATCTCATTATGGACGATTGTGAGCCACCATGTGGTTGCTGGGAATTGAACTCAGGACCTCTGGAAGAGCAGCCAGTGCTCTTAACCTCTGAGCCATCTCTCCAGCCCAAAAACTACTCACTGTTTAAATATGACTTTTTCTCCCTTAATGTTACTTAATCCTGTGTTTTAGTTTATATTAAAGTCTTGTCTTGATTAACCCCAACCTTACTTCAAAAATATGTTTTAAAAAGTGTTTTATATATGACACATTACATCATTACAGATATTTTCAGGTTTGGTCATTGATAGAGCAATATCTCACTGTATCTCCTTATGTATTTACACTTTATTTTACTATCAGGTGTTCATTAATGTACCCACATTCAGTAAAGAGAATGCTTTTATATATCCAATTTTAGATAATAGTGATAATTATGTTTTTCAAATGTGAAGTTAGTTTTTTTTCATAGAAAAAGAATCATAAATTTAAAAAAATTAGATTTGAATGTTTTATTATTCATATTTTCTCTTTATTTTGGAAATTTAAACTAATAATTATATTAATAGTTTTTATAAAATATAAACTATTTTTATTTGTAATTAAAAACCACAGTAATATAAATAGATAATTATATAACCTATATTAATGTGTTTAATGACAAAGGTAAATTTTATTGCTATTGAGTTAGGAAATCTCACTTAAGGACTATAAATGAAATATGTTTATATTTAGAAATAAATCAGCATTCTGAACTGTCTTTTATTTTAATGTTAAATCAATCTTCAATCTCAGAAGAATTAGAACTACAAAATGTCACTGAATAGGCCTTCTTTTTAGGGATTTAACTAGTACCATGAATAGAGAATTTTAAAAATAATCCAGTAGTACTGAATCTTAAAAATTTTGGTATAATAACAGATGAATTCTACTTTATAAGTGAATACTACACATTCACAAATATTTGTAATTTGCTTTTTTTAACTCTGTTTTTTATTCTTTTACTTATTTTTACAGTTTTGTTTTGTGATCAAAATCATATTCCACATTACATCACAGAGAACCACAATTCTGTAGTATATATTTATAATATTGAATAATTGAAATTAGTATCTAAGTAGTTAGACACTGACAGTTCTCCTGTCCCTTCTAATTCTGTTTCATTTTTTATTTTTGTCAGTTTCTTTGTGGTGCTGGGGAGCAGTCCTAGTGTTGTGCTGGTCAAGTGCCCTGCCACAGTGCTGACTTCCAGCTCCATTTTACCCTTGCATAACTTCACACTTAAGCTGCCCATGAAGGAGTGCTGTAATGCTGTCTTTGCAGCTTATTCATAGCCTCCCACTCACTAATACCCATGATACTGTTCTCCTTAATAACAGTCACGATGACCATGAACTATTTATTGACTTAAACTTCAACAAGCATGCTTACGAGCAGACGTGTAATCCTGATAAGTACAGTTAAAATAGTTGTTGTAATTGATAACGTGTGACATTTAACAATCACTTTCTTGAAGGCTGGGTTTTTTGTTTATTATTAAACTTCCACTGCCAATTTTCTAATTGTTTCTTAATTTATAATTTTTTCCTTCTTTCAAGAAGGACTCTCAGATGTGGCCCAGACTGATCTTGCTTCCAATCCTGCTTCATTTCTCTCTCCCTTTGGAAAGTGTTACAATCTCAGGCCTCTAGCAGCACACCCAGTTAATAGTGTTAAATTAACAGAAGTGAATAATGCAAAGAAACCACTTTACCATCAAGGCTCCCGAAACCATTTTTGTAGTTCTCCCATGTTTCGTTGAAGTTTTGTGACCCATCTTTCCGGTGCTGAATCAGTGTCCATGGACTACCTGGAGAGTGGGAATAAGTGTAGTTATTTTTAGTAGATCAGTCTTGGCGGGAAAAATCAAAACCATGTTTTGATTTTCACTTTGACTTTGTGAGTTGACTTGTTAATTTGGTACCATGTAGTTAAGGTAATATACTTTATCATTTATTATGGCCCCAGATTTGCATTAATACTCTTGTTCTATGGGTTGATAACGGCTTAGTTTTGGTAACAGTTAATGAGCATCTTGAATTCACTCCAACCCATTCTCTGCTTAGGCGGGGTTTACCTGATTGGGTATCACAGTAGACATTAAACACATGAGAGCTGCTTGGTCTAATAGCATACACGCCACTTGTGTGTTCACCTCTGTTATATATGGCAGAGCAGTCAGCAGGAAGACCTAGAATTAACAAACATTACTATGTAATATTTAGGAATAGAAGCAGTTTTGAATCTTTCAGTTTCAATTCTATGTCATGGAATGGATGTGAGTGTTCAGTAATCTTTATGCTAAGGCATTTTATTGGATGGCAGACTATCCAAATAATGTTAAAATAACATTTCCAACTTGTTTATCTTAAAAGAAAGTCAAGAAAATTATAATTTTAAAAAACATTGTTTTTGTTAGACTTACTGATAGTATTGAGGAAGCTTAGTACAGGGTTTGGTTCATACCTAGAACCAGCAGATATGTGGAAATGAACGTACAGGAAGACAGCTAATAGATATTTTTCCCATGTGAATTGTAGAAACAAAACTAACTGTTGAGAATGTATCATTTTGCTGAGGTTTGGTTGGAAATGGTGATTTTTGTTCCCTGGAACTTTTTTTGCATCTGTGAAAGATTTTAAGCAGATAGGAATGTAGACTTTTTGAAGAGGACTCCATAATCTTCCAGTTTTTAGAAGTACATTTTTCTTTATACACATGAATGTATTTTGTTTATTGCTTTTGAAAGTAATTTTTAAATAGGACTATTGGCCCCATGCATACTTTTCCATATGCCTTATAAACCTGAGCTTACTCCTTTTGTACACTTGTAGCATCATTTTATATCTATGCAATTAGTAATCATTCCATGCCTTTATGTAAGCCTCATATCTTAAGAATGTCATTTATAGTGTTAAATGTAAAAAAAAAAAACAAAACAAAAACAAAACCAGTATCCAATTAAGTTGTCATTTGGTGATGGCATTTGGTACATACTTCTTCTTACTTCTTTAGTCTAGATCAGATTCTAAGAATAGGAAATTTTATAGAGAAAATCTGCTAAATTATCTTACCATTTTGTTCTATACTTTTTGTTTCATTTGGCTGGAGAGAGGGGATAGTTCTTGGTGCTCTTGATTTAGAAGGAAGAGAATTTTCTGCAGGTTCTTGAATACCAGTCTTTCTGAGCTGATAAAAGAATATAAATTATAAATCTACTTTTAAAATGAGGAAATTCTGGGTCAGGATATCAAAACTACAATTAAGTACACATTGCCTTTCAGTTTATAATGTTACTGTTTTCGATGTTAAGAATAAGAAACAGGACTGGAGTGCAGCTCCATATCAGAGTACTTGCTGAGCATGTGCAGAGGCCTGACCCATATACTATATATAAGTGAGCAAAGAGAAATAAACAGTGTTTTCCAGAATGTATAGAGATTCTATTTTTGAGACATTTAATCATGTGTATTATTTAACGAATGACAAAATTAAGAGATCAAAGCAAACAAAACAAGAGATACATTGATTAAAAGAAAAAGAACTAGTAAGGCTACATGTTTTACTTAAAATATTTGAATATATTCTCTTTTCAGCAGTATGGATTACAATCTTAGCTAACTTTATTAACTTCTGTTGGCTGAATATGATATTGCCATGGTCAGTTTCAAAATGTTGAATGCCTACTATGTGTTATACAGTATTCCATGTGAAGGATTTTA
Organism: Lophiomys imhausi; assembly: GCA_907164525.1. Classification (NCBI taxonomy): domain Eukaryota; kingdom Metazoa; phylum Chordata; class Mammalia; order Rodentia; family Muridae; genus Lophiomys; species Lophiomys imhausi. The sequence continues at coordinate 183,769 of CAJQZJ010000836.1, forward strand.
GTAACTAAGTAATAGAAAAAGAATCCCAGGTTCACAGATCTTCCAGTTTAATTCAGAGACAGGCAAGAAATAGCTTTCTATTTATGCTAAATATAAAGATGTTAAGGAGAAAAATATGATACAGTGGCTTTGGGGGAGACCTTTTATTTTTGATTAAATGGCCTGGGACAGCTTCCTTGAGCATTTTGTATTTGATAAAAGTATATGGAAAGTGCAGATACTAGAAAAAAAGAACATTTTATTTTAGACAGAGACTACACAGACGGAGGCCTTGGGGGGCAGCGGGTTTGATGTACTTGAGGAACAACATGGAAGCTAGGGAGATGAAGCCAGTAAGATAATGAAGGGCCAGGTTGTTTGTTGCAGGTTCTGAGAGTGATAATGAGCAAGATAGGAAGCCATGTGGGGGTTTTGAGCAGAATAGATTCATGACCTGATTTAAAACTTAACAGGATATCTTTGATGGACTCAGTTACGGATCCTTTTTCCTCATAGTTCTACGGGATAGGCTGCTCTACTGTTTTCTTGGTAGGGCGTTTGAGGAAACGGCAAAGACAGAGGTTAGTTGCTCAGCTGCACAGGAAGTTTTGCAAGCAGATGATTAGCTTCAGAGTGCTGTCTTAAAGCCTGTGTGTACATCAACCGGTGCAACAGACCGGCATAGCATTAGGCTGCTCACCTGGTTTTCAATTTCCTTGATCTGGCTGTGCTGTTGACTTAGTCGTCTGTATTGTTCTTCCACAGTCTGGAGCAGGTGTCTGATGCTGCTGTCTTGCTGGTCTACAAAACTCTGCGCACAGATTGCAGTTCCTTTAAAACATCTTCTGTCTCCTGCTCACACTTTTATTTATTTGTAACACTCATCTAGTTCTTAAACTAGTAGTCGGTTAGAAAAGTGGCATTGTCCTATTTTTTTCAAATAATACACACTTTTGTTACTATGTTAAAGCATTGCCATATCTATAATTTTCTGAATTTTACTTAAACTAAAAGAAACAATGTTTCAAAGGAATTAGAATATACCATTTACTATGTTAATCTATTATTGTTCATGGAAGAATAGTTTTAATTTAAATTTCTCTTAATTTTCACCTGTAGTAATTAGAAGTTGCATAATAGTTAAATGTTATAATTTTTATTTAATTATCTGAAATATAAATTTTAGCTCTTTTCAAATATTAGGGAAACAAAACCTGAATTGAAGTTACAGAGGAAATTTTTATTTCCTAGGACAATTTATTTCTTGGAAAAATTAAGTATTTTAGTAATGTAGCAGAGAATTTAAAATCGTGTGTTTTAAAAATATATTTTTTAAAAATCCATATAGAAAACAGTCAGAGTGCTGCAATTTCTACTTACTTTAAGTGATGTTATTTCTGGGTGCTCCTGAGCCCCAGGTTGGTTTTGAATTAAATTGGTTAGCTGTTCCTCCAAAGTGCTGACTTTTTGTTGAAGTGCAATTTTCTCTTCCAGTAGGCTTTCAAGTTTTGAGTTCAGTTCAAGTGACATATTCTTCACCTCTTCATTTTTGACTTGTAGTTTAGACGTAGTTCTTCTTATTTCCTTTTCCTCTTCTTTGATTTCATTGGTTTGAAGTGATAGGTCATAAAAAGATTGGTCAAATATGTTGAGTTTCTGAAATATGTCATTAATTTGGCCCTTAGTCTTATGGACAAAATCTTTAAGACCGTGTCCCAGCTGAAGGAGGCCATTGGCTAAAATTTTGACATCATCCAACATAGCAAATCTTGATCTTGGCTCTGCAGGTACAGAATCAAATGGTAGATTGTCTGGATCTGTTCTGGAAGAAATTACTAGAGGAACAACAAAAAGAAGTATTTTAATTGTGTGCATTTTTTTGTCCCAATTATTCAATTTTAAGCAATTTGGAACTACTTTCTCCCACAGGGAGACTAGGGCCTCTTGACTTTATATGCACAACTATTTGCTGCAGACACACAAGATTGGCAGTGAGTGTGGTTAACCATTAAGCTGTGTCAACTTGCACAAATGTAACCCTCCCATGCTGAGTTAGATCAATGGCAAATGAAATCAAGGAAATGAGCAACTAAGAGGAGGTGATTTTAAAAATTGTTATGTAATTAAATTTGCTATACTTTCAGTATTAAAATATCAACCTGGTTTTAAAAGTTGAGATTTAAAAATAAACCTTAACTCTTGATGGGTAAATTTGTCATTAAAATTGAGAGAAAAATTTAGTATCTGTACCCCTGGTTCTAATTTCTTTATCCTGGAAACAGCCACCATTCCCCAAAAGCCTTGCGTGAAGCTTTTCCCAGTGCCTGAAGTATTGCTACGGTTTTCATTGCTGTAGCTTGTGTTTCTGTTGTCTGTATATTCCAACATGTAACTATATATTTCTTATTTGTCACTATAGCTATTGGTTAATGTCTTTACTTCACATATGTCTTAACTGTTCTTATATGTTATCACAAAATTCCCAACATAGTGTCAATAAGGGTATTTCCCCCCTTTCCATTGTTTTTATGTCTACATGTCAGAGACACGTGTGTGTACATACTTGTGAAGTAGCAGTTGACACATGACAATCTGAATGTCTAGAATTGAATATTAAAGCTACCAATGACAGAGATTTGCCCATCATACATTTTTCTGAAGTTTGTGAGCTTAGTAACAATTTTGTTACTACAAATGTAACAAAACTAAAGATTAGTAGTATATTTAAGAGTAAATGTTCCAGTGTCCTCATTTGATGTTAAAAGGAAAAGTTATAAGCCCTTAAGTTATGTAGTTATCCTTAGTATTGTCCTTAGTATTAATACAAAGCATTTGGGGAAATTAACATGGAAAAATTACTAAGAGCATGAGTTATAGAATCACACTGTTGTCTGATTCTAAAAGCTAGCTCTAGTGTTTTGACTTTAAACAAATCATTTAATGCCCCATGCATTAAATGATTTGTTTAAAGTTGTAATTTGTAGCTTTGTTCTGTTTTAGGACAGTTCTGTTATGTAGCCCAGGCTGACCTCAGATCTGTGGTGATTCTCCTGCCTTAGTGCTGGGATTATGGGGATTTTCCACCATGCATCGGGATCCATAGCTTTAAAAAAAAAAAGTATGTGTATGGGTGCCATAAAACAGAGGTTCTTTGTTGGGTGATTAAGTATTAAGGGTTGGCTCTAATTGGTTTTTAGAGATACGGGTTAAGTGATGGCTGTTAATGGGATTCTGGAGCGAGATGCTGGGATGGGCTCTCGGCCTGCTGCTCTGCAGCTCTCCACCCCCTCCCGCTGTTCCTGTATTTAGGGCTGTAAGAAGAGTAAAGCTAGTGTTTTCAAATCACTAGACTTCTTGCTATGTAGTAGACACTACATGTTGTGTATTAGCTGTCCCTTGTAATTAGAAACAATATGGTTACACTTGCAGTATTTATTGGTGAAGACTAATTAATGCTAAGATTATGAAGACATAGAAATTTTTGCTGATATCTAGGTCACAAGAGCAATAATTATATTGTTTGTTCTCTTGAATCGTAGTAAGAAATTGTATCTTTTGACTAGCTTGTATATGTGCGCATACTTTCTATTTGGAATATATATGTGGGTTGGCAGCAGGGCTTGAAACAAGGACCTTAGCATACAAGGCGAGCACTTTCCCACGGAGCAGTTTCCCCAGCCCACTCTGTGTGTACCTTTACTTAAGTATTCATTACAGAATTATATAAATACTTTTGGCAGCAATAAATAATAGACAAACATGTACATGTTAATGTATGTAATAATATGTACATAATAAATATGAAAACTAATGAGTTTCATGTCCCATGCACTGTTGTGTGTCAGGAAATTATTAAAGTTTATGTTGAACTAGATCGAACAGTCACATTTTTTCCTTTAATGGGAAAAGTTAGTGATCCTTGGTCATGCAGGGCATATTTCGAAACTTTTTCTTGGCTAAGCTGTCAGCTTTTGTGATTTAAAACTATTGACCTCAAAACTCATTCCATCCACCCAGTTGAGGTGCATGATGAGCCAATCTCTCTACTCTGTTGCACTATACATTTTTTTTCTAAATTATTAATTTGTGTCCTATTGTACAGTGTCTTATGCCTTATAGAAATAATAAATTTTTAGGAGATGGGTAAGAGAGTTTTTTGAGATAACAAGTGTAAAACTTACATGTAGCAGATGTAAGTTTCTGATATACCTTGATGTAGCAGCTTCCTTGTTATAAAGGGAATATGAAAGTGGAACCCCTTTTTAAAATAAATTATTTTGATTTTATTTTATGTGCATGAGTGTTTTGCCTGCATGTATGTCGGTGCAGATCAGATACCCTAAGACTGAGTTAGAGACTGGTATGAGCTGCCACGTGGGTGCTTGGAGTCAAACCCAGGTTCTCTTGATGAGCGGCCAGTGCTCTTAACTGCTCAGCCATCTTTCCAGTACCCCAAAAGGGGTCCTTTGAATAGAATCTTGATGGAATATAGAAAGTATACCAAAGAAAATGAAACACTGTTACGCAAACTCAGTAGTACTTATTTGATGTACTAAAGAGTCACTACAAAGTTTCCTAGTGACACAAAACTCTAGAGCACTCAGCAGCTAAACATGCTTGAGTCCAGGGAACCACAGCCACTGCTTGCCTTCCCAGGGTTGTGCAGTCTTACGGTTAAAGGACTTCCAAATTAAAAACTAAGTATTTTGACTCTTAAAAAATTATTCTTTATTTTATGTATATGGGTGCTTTTCTTGCTTGTATGTGCATCATGTGTGTGCTATGGCCAGAAGAGGACATGGGATCTTGTTTACCTTGGGGATAAATGGAAGATTAATGTAATATGGTTTTCGAAATGCTTAAAAATATCTATTTGATAAAAATATGTATAAGCAGAAATGTGAATTGAAGAAAAGAACAATGCTAGAATAATACATTAGCTCCCACCTTTCTTCCATAAGAACAACGTCAGTTAAATAGGCATTTAAGGCGAGAGGCTGGAGCCAGAGCTCAGTTAGCCCCTTAGCATTTGTGTTGTTCAGGGTCCCATTCCCAGCACTGTACCTACCAGGAGTGGTTGTGCATTCATGTAAAGTGGCACCTGGGAGGTGGAGGGTGGAGAATCAGCCGCTCAAGATCATCCTTGCTTGTTTATTTGTTTGTTTGTTTGTTTGTTTGTTTGTTTATTTGTTTGTTTGTTTTTAATTGATTTTTTTATTTCTTCAAGTTACATCTCAATCACAATCCCCTCCCTACTCCCCTCTCCAGTCCCACCCTTCCACCTCCTCCCCCTCAACCCCCCCATCCTCTTCCTTTTTTTTTTTTTTCAGTTTAAGGTATTTCTTTTTTCCCCCCAACAGCTCTCCCTTTCAGTTCAAAAAACGATTCTTTTTCTTATAACTATAAATACAATACAAAACAACAGAAATAAATAGGCCACAATTATAAGAGTTATATGGCTTAGCGTACATTCCCAATATCCAGTCCATATGTATTTGGCACCTGACTTTAACATTCTACTATCTAACCATCTCCATGAGTTTAAAGTTCTTTATCTAACTCAGCTTTCATACTAACTTGCCTCATAATTTTAAAAATATCTTCTTAGATCCAGAACACCCTCTTGATTCCTAAACAACTCAAAATTTAACTATGAGACTCTAGCTATCTATTCTTCAACCACCTCAGAGACCTGAGAGGGATAAATATATCTGATTATATAGAAAGTGCAGGGCCTGCAGCTTCCAAAACTAAAAAATGACATACCAGCGGCTGCCTGGACAGTTCCCATTTTCTCTCCATACATTACAGCATCAATCTTCAGCCATTTGGCCCCATTTTTCTGACAGACATTGGTTGTAGAGCAGGAATTATGAAGGACTTATCTACCCTGTCTTGGCAGAGCTAGGCTGTCGACTTATCTGCTTCCAAGTTTTGTCCTTTTTGGACAGAAGTCTGTCTACAGTTGAAGCAAGGGGTTTTTCTTGCCAAGAGAACGGCTTACCACCAATTCAATCATCTCCCACTGGAGATTCTTCGATGCTCATCTTCTACTTGGAGTAGAATAGGGGGTGCTGTCAGGAGCTGACATGTCTCGATATCAAAAAATCTTAAGTTAAGAAAACATCTTTGAATGCCATATTCTGCAGATCTCTTGAGGATTTTGAAGATGCCCTATCTATCTCTTATATTTAGATAAGCAAATATTGCTTGTCTCTTAGCAACTTGATTTCTTAGTAGCTTAGAAAATAACTGTGATAGACTGTCATAGTAACTAACAAAATGACACGTTTTCATGACTATTAGTTTCCGTTTCTTAATTATCCTAAACAGTTTATGTCGGTTGGTAGCGAGAGGTCAAAACTTGACATTTCATTTTTAAGTATTACTACGAATAATGCCTTTAAGAAGCGTTACCCTTAATTTTGTATCAATATACAATGATCAATACCAATGTGACCAAATATAATCTTAATTTTGTATCAATATACAAAGATCAATACCGATGTAGCCCAATACAATCTTAATTTTACATTAATATACAAGGGTCAATACCATTGTGGCCAAATATAATCTTAATTTTGTATCAATATACAAAGATCAATACCGATGTAGCCCAATACAATCTTAATTTTGCATTAATATACAATGATCAATACCAATTTAGCCAAATATAATATTAATTTTGTATCAGTATACAAAGGTATAAGGCTATATTCAATAATCTGTCCCTTTTTCTTGATCTTTCCTATACTATGTCTATGTCCCATTTTTCTCAAGTCTGTTCACTCCTATATAGGAGAGAAAGGAGGATACAGAAAAGCAAAAGAGAGAAGTCCCTGGGTCTAACCTCCAAAACCCATTTAACAAGACCATTTAACAGTTTGTAGTCTTTTCCCCTAAATAACAAAATTTTCTATTATCTATCAAATAACCAAAGGGGGAGAACACCCCACCTTCTGGGGATGGGACATTGTTCTCTTAAAATGACTTCCTGCTGATTTGGGACGTAGTAAACCTGTTTGGGGCCCAAATAAGAATGGAAAAATGGTTAAAAATGTTAATAGAATCATTTGATGTTCAGTCCTTTTGTGCTCAGCTATTTAGATGTCCTAAGAAGTTCATAGACAGAAGCTGATCTTCAGAGCTTTACTGAAGATCTGGCTGGAGTAGTCTGTGGAGCTGAACGATCTTAGCGATTTTGAGTTGTTGTGGTTGTAGACTTTTGAGGAAACTGCTATTGAAGAAGTCTGCAAGGCTGGGTCATCTGGGCCACTCGTCTTCTTTGGTGTCTGATCTGTTTTCTGCTGAGGTTTCCGTTGTCCAGTTGTCCCTGGATTCCTTGAATGGATGCTTTAAATCTCCTGGAAAGATAAGAACAGAGGCCTGCCCTAATCCTAACTCTGGGACAATTACCTTTTTTTTTGGGGGGGGGGCGTCAGGTAATATTTTTCCTGGAGCAAATTTGGTTTTTTTGATAATATATAAGTATTACCTTTCAATCCGGATTAAAGAAGAAATTATTTTGATATTTTGGAGCTAAACAAACCTTTAGTGTATATGTTTTGAGATCTCAAAGGACAATTTGTTTGAATTGCAGCCTGCCTTTTGTAAGTAGCTTTTAAACTTAAGTCTTTCCAAATCCTATGTGCCTGTCTCTGCATTCTAAGTTTTGGGATCAAAGACCTGTGGTTCCCAACTGATGGGATTTAAAAGATGTGCTCCTCCACCCCTGGATCAAAGTTTTTCTCTGTTTAGAGCTTGTTTTGTATCAGGTGGCCTTGAGCTCTGAGATCTGCCTGTTCATCCTTGTTTATTTATATAGAAAGTTCTAGACTAGATGGGACACATGACACTTTTTTTTAAGTACAAAGTGAGTTATGTAGGTAGAGCTGTTCTTTGACTCATGGCCAGGTTCTGCTCTGAGAATTGTGTAGTTAGAAATGCATCTAGTACAGCTCAACATCATAACACAGCATCGCTGTCTCGTGGAGTTACCCTGTGCCTGGGTAAGAAGCACCGTTCACTGCCACTGCTTAGCATATTGCTAGCTCAGCACGCTAAAAAATAGCAGGGAAACGCACGGTGATCCAGAGATTGAGGGAGCTTTGTGTATTTTTGCATGTTCTCTATTAATATGTTTGGTTTTTGTTTGTTTGTGGCATTGGTTTTAGACTTGAATTTAGTGCCTCATATATGCTAGGTAAATGCTGTACTACTGAGCCAAAACACACACACACACTCTCTCTCTCTCTCTCTCTCTGTGTGTGTTTGCCTGACTGCACACTGCATAGTTTGTTTTGTTGTTTTTGCAAACTAGGGTATTTTAAAACCTGTAAAAATGAAAAATTTGACTCTTTTCTATTAATATTTTGTTATCTCCTATACCAGGTCTCTTGAATGACAAGCTAAATATATTTTTAACAGAAATCAGAACATGTAGTTCTTGTCACTTGCATTAAACATGGCCTAAGATCTTATTCTTTCTGAATGTATTTACATAGGAATAATTTTAGATTTACCATGATAGGTTGTCTGTAGTTTTTGTTTTCTTGTCTGTTGAGATAGTCTTTCTATATGTTACAGTTTGGATTTTAACTCTCAATCCTCCTGCCTCAGCCTCCCAAGTGTTGGATTTACAAGTATGAAACCTCCATGTCTTTTTAAGGACACAACAATATTCTATTTATGTTGTCTTCTATTTATAGATGCACATTAATTTAATTACTCCTGTTAGTGATCAATAAATAGTTTCAGCTTTATAAACAGTTTATAGAAAGTATGTTCTGTGTTTATGGGCAATATTTCTACATAGACACAGACTTGTGAGTTATGATTGCTTTTCTGAGATTCTTCACATGTACCAGTTTATATTTCTGTCAGTAAAAGAAAATATCTCTTTCACTGTATACTTTTATCAATGCTTTCAGTTAAAAATATAATGGGTGAATCTGTTGGCATATATACATCTAGTTTGTCTTATTGGCCATCTACGTCACTGTCTCTGAGGGTTTCCCACACACGTGCCTTTTACACAGTTCGTCTCTTTCTGGCTGGGTTTAGGAATACTCTCATATGTATAACAAATAGTATTTCCTCAGGTTCTCATTTTTCTTCCACCTGTGTTTGTGGTACTGCTTCCTGCTAAGCTTCAAAATGTATGTCTTTATAATTTTGTGCACTATGCTCAGAAATTTCTTCTCTCACTAGTCTTTTTAAAGCCTTTCTTATACTCATAATTTTATGATTGAATCCAGTTTGTCTTTTTTTCCTGTAAATGACTACTTGCCTACTCTAAAACTTTTCCTTTGCTTGCCATATCCTTGCTGGTTTGAGACACTCTGAGGAGTACAGACTTGGTGTGTTTATTAGAGAACTTTCTAGTGGAGTTGTTAGTCATGCATGGAATAAATTAGATTTGACGTGCCTTTCTTATTTAAATTATTGTGGATATGAAACAGTTTATAAGCAATGTTCACACAATTCTCATTTAACTTGGAGTCCAAATTTGTTTGTATTAAATTGCTAAATATTTATGTACATTTTGTACTATCTACTCAAGAAATAGGAAGTGTTTTTTTTTTTAACATTGGAAGATAAGGCAGTTACATGAATAAATTCTTATCTTTATAGAGTTTGGGCTCCTGGAGAGTTAGAGAAGATACTTTAAAGTGTGTGTGTGTGTGTGTACATAAATCATATATATGATTAAATTAATTATATTATATTGTCTTATTATGGAGTGATATCACGGTAGTTTTGCTTTTCTGTGTGTTTTACAGGTCTGTTTTATTTTATAAATGTCCCATGAAATTTGTGGACAGATGTGGTTTTTGTGTTGTTGTTGGTTTTTTTTTTGTTGTTGTTTGTTTTTTGAGACAGGGTTTCTCTGTCTAACCCTGGCTGTCCTGGACTCACTTTGTAGACCAAGCTGACCTTGAACTCACAAAGATCCACCTGCCTTTGCCTCCCAAGTGCTGGGATTAAAGGCGTGCGCCACCACACCAGGCTATTTGTGTTGCTGTTTTAAAGAGCAGAATCTCAGCATGCAGCCCTTGTTGGCCTAAACTGGCATGACTAAAGTGTTACGTGGGTGTTCTGTAGAAAACACGAAGTGAATAACTGCAGTCCTGACTTGGATTAAACACATCAGTGTGCCCAGGCATCATGTGTGTGCCTTTAACCCCAGAATTTTGCAGAGACAGGAAGATGCACTTTCATGTTAAAGCATTTTCTTCTGTTTACACTTAAATGAACTACAAACATGGGTTAACCCTCAGTGAGTATTCAGACTGTAATTTAGAGAAAATTTTCTTATTCAAAAGACCCAAAAGTCTTTAGAGAGTTGCTTGATTCTAACTTGGTGGAGATAATATAGAAGAACCTGGAACATCTTGTCATAAGAGAAAGCAAGAAGCTTAAGACCCATCTCAGCTATATAGTAAAGTCAAGGCCAATGTGGGCTACATGGGACCCTTTCTCAAAAATAACTACCTACCTACCTACTTAACTAACTGAGTGAATGAATGAATAAATAAACAATCTGGAATACATCAAACCCTTTCTCAAAAATAAATAAAAAGACAGAAAGTTTATAGCTAAATAAATGCATATCTTCCACAACTTGTACGGCCTTCTCTCATTACTTTGGTCTGTTTACAGGTATTTCTGTCCCATTAAGCTACATGTTCCCCATGACCAGAGAATGACTTTCAAATATTGCCTATTTTTTATTTTCATTAAATTATCATCATTAGTATGTGTGGGTGTGGGGGGTACACCTGTGGAGGTTAGAGGACAGCTCTGTGGAGTTATTACTCGCCTTATGCCTTTTTAAATTCCAGGATTGAATTCAGGCTCTTCTTGTATAACCAGCTTATTGCCCATTGAGATATATCACTGGACATGTGCACACGTGTTCATGTGTCACAGCATGCTGTAGGTTAGAGGGCAACTAGCTGTAGTCCATACTCCTTCCACCTGAGGTTGCCAGGCTTGATGTTTCACCAGCTGAACCATCTCAGCGACCCAAATCTTACTTTGATTACCTGTTACTTAACATTCTGTATAATGTTTATGGGACAATCAATAAATATTTCAGTTGTCTCTTTGATTTCTCATTTTTATTAATCAACAGGTGGACCATCATCCTTTTAACTTGCCTTGTGTGTTGGTCATATTTTGAGTACTGTTCTCCACTCCATTAGCATTTGTGGATGCATGCTTTTTTGTCAAAGACATTCCTACCCCTTATCACTGAAATTTTTATTGTTTTTCATTATTAAAAAAATTTAAAGTGGAAAAACATACATAAAAAACTAAAACCATTCATGTTTGAGAAATATAGTTTTGCCTACCTTCTCTTTTGTGTTTCTTCTTTCCCTGTCATACTCACAGACTTTTCCAGAAACATAATAATGCCACTGTACATACCTACTCTGGAATCCTCCTCCCTCTCACTCCTCCATCCAGCATACTAGCTATGTATCACTTCCCATATCAGTAAATGGTGCTGCACATTGTCAAAGGAGTCTACAGTATCCCTTTATGTTACTGTTTGTTACCTTAATCTAATTAACCAATCCTTCATAGATTGAATATTTAACCGAAATCCTTGAGACTATAACTGTTTGATATTTTGAAACTTTTAAGAATATTTGTGTATGTACTGAAATCTCTTGGTGACTAAAACCTAAGCCAAAGGATACAATTTATTAATGGTTTATATACATATTGTGTGAAGGAAATATATGCAGTGTATTAGAAAGAAAGAGCCTGTGTATGCAGAACCATCAGGTTTGTAATATGATGCTAGCTCTTAGAAAGTTTCATTAAAAAAAAAAAAACAGGCATGATGCTACACACCTTCATCTTGAGGCGGGGGGGGGGGGGGGGCGGGGTGGATGGGAGCAGTGTGCTTGAAGTTAGCTTGGTCTACATGGGGAATTCCAAGCCACCCCATGTGCTACACAGTAAGATCCTGTCTCAAAAACATAGAATAAAAATAAATTTAAAATCAGAAGTGCTCAGAATAAAAAAATCTCTCTTAAAGGACTGTAGGCTTGGGAATATTTTAAACTTTTGTTCTATTTGGGACACTTAACATCATGGTAGATGGTGTATCTTTCTGTAGTTAACTATTCTTGATTATAAAATACTGTAATGAATTACTTTCACAACACTTATCTGTTTCTATACATAATTCTCTCCTTAGGCTAGAAGTAGATTTGTTGAGTCACAAATATGTTCACTAAGAAGTTATGTATCGCTCTCCTGCTCCCTAGAAAACTTAGACTTGCATTGCCCCATCAGTTGCTTTTCAGGGTCCTTTTGTTATTAAAATTTTGTTCATCAGCCCTAAGCAATGATCTTCACAATAAAGTTGCTCTCACGTTTAACCCTTTGATTGTGTGTCTTTGGTTAAATTATTTCTCTTCTTTATGTTGATAGCAGCAACTATTAAATTGTGTAAGATGTACAGTTATGAACTGGAAAGACCTCTGATACATGCAGGGTAGAATATAATTATTTTATAGTAACTGCCTGAGTGTTGTATCTTTTGTATTATAATATACATGCATGTATTTGTATGTATATATGTATACATGTTCACATATATGTGTGTGTGTGTACGTGTACTTATACCTGTATGTGTGTGTCCTTGCATGTGGAGGCCAGAGGTCAATTTCAGGTGTCTTCCTCATTTTCTGTCCAACTTATTTTTTGAGACAGGATTTCACACTGAGCCTGGAGCTGAAATGATTGGCCTAGATTGGATGTTGAGTAGGACCTGCGGCCTCTTGTGTCTGCCTGCCAGGGCTGTATTATAGGCATGCCTGCAGCGTTCATGTGGGTTCTGGGACTTGAACTGAGGTCCAGCAGTTTACTAATGAGTTATTACTCAGTTTCTTCATTATAGTTTTGTATAATAAAATGGCATATTGTTCCTCACAAGTTCTTGATCAGATTTATGCCAAAACACATTTGTGAAGTCCATTTTACTTCTTTCTACTTGGAGGAGCTAAAATAGAATTAGAACCGTCTTTTAAATTCTTAGTAATGTCTTAATTACTTAATTTTACTTAATTTTCAGAAGCCTCTTACATAAAAAAAAGAGAGTGTTTGGAGTCTCACTGGTTTATCATCTCTCGTCAGCCTTGATGTTTAATCTCAAAACAGTTAAATTTCTGGATATCAGTTCATCTGTAAAATTGGATGTATTTGACTGTTGCTCTAAGGATCAAGTATATGAAAAATACTTAGCACAGGGACTGGCAAATAGTAATTGAGTGTGCTCTCATCTGTTTCTTATGTGAAATTTAGTGAAAAGACGTACAGTATTCTTAGATATGCACTCCCTAGAATTCACACCCACAATACTCTTAGATATGCACTCCCTAGAACTTATACCCACAATACTCTTAGATATGCACTCACTAGAACTTATACCCACAATACTCTTAGATATGCACTCACTAGAACTTATACCCACAATACTCTTAGACTTGTACTCACTATTATTTATACTTTTTGGTTTACAGAAACCTTCTATACATTTACCCTCAAAGTCTTAATTTTGCCAACCGTCAAGGTTCTGCTAGAAACATCACAGTGAAAGTCCAGTTTATGTATGGAGAAGATCCAAGTAATGCAATGCCGGTAAGAACCATTCTTTAGTGTTTCTGTTGTTCAGACTTTATTCAAATAAATGTGAAGTTCTTGCTTTGTTTCATATCACTGATTGGAAGCTCTAAACTATAATTTAATATGATCTTTAAACCAAATTTCTAACTGTATCCCTTCCTGAATAGATAGTAATATGCTTAATTCTGGTTATTTATGAGTACTTGGCATGTGTGAAGCACTCCAGAGATGCAAAGATGAATAAATCACGTCATCTAGAGAGGGTAGTACAGTGAGTGAGAGGCTGCAGCCAAGTCCATCGGAATGCAGCAAGAGGCTGCAGCTAAATCCATCGTAATTCAGTGAGAGGCTGCAGCTAAGTCCAGCGAGGGAACGCTGACAGAGGAGGTAGCTCTCCTTTCCTTTTGGCACTTGTGGTTCTGTTTTTTCTCAGCAACCATTTAGGATGGATGGCAGGTGAGGGAGGTCGGAGGTGATGTTGTCATTTGCAGATTGCCCCTAGAGACCAATCTTGGGTCCACATTAGATTCATCTAGGGAGATGTTCGAAACTCCCAGTGCCCAGGCTGAAACTTGTTGGAATTAACTCATCTCTGTGACTCTAAGCTAAGTGGCAGTTTAAAAACTCTTGAGGACTGTGATATGTGTTAGCAAAAGACTGGTTTAGAGTCAAAGGAAAGGGTGTTTAGAGATGGGAGAGGGTGCCTGACTAAGATAACAAGTAAGCATCTTAGGAAGAAGTTCCCCTCTCTCCCTGTCCGAAAGTGAAACGGTAATGACAGTGAGTCTGGAAAGAGGAGTGCTGAAGGTCCAGGACTATCCCTGAGAGGGATGAGTGAGTACAGCCATTGAGGCAGGGTGATGTAAGGCAAGTTAGACATCTATTGTGGCTAGCCTGAGGTGATTCTTGACTACCCCAGCTGCCACTGCTCGTGAATTCAAGTCCTGTGACAGTAGAGCTTCCAACTGTAGTTGGAAACAGAGTGGGTACATGCTATGGCTGTGCATTTAGCCTCAGACAGTGCAGATGTAATGAAAATGCTTAGCTGAGCAAGGGCTTGCATTGTCCCCCATGGGGCCTTATTTTATTGTTCAAATCTATCTGTTAATCCAGGTCTTTAGATTTTTCTACTTACTGGGAAAAATGTATTTTCTTCTTTCCTGTTGCCACAGTTGTATCCACTATAGATCTTGACATTAGTGAATACAAATTATTCATCTTTGTATTCTCTTGCAGTAGCTCTTTGATATCTTTACATATAACATGTTGAGTCAACTAAATATTTGCTGGATAGATGTGGAATGTATTTCTGAGGGTTGAAAGTAGCATTTTGTTTTTTTACTAGATCCTGTTTTTAGCTAAATGAATAAATTTTTTATTTTAGTTGAGGTAATATATTGTGAAACAGATACTGTATATGAATTCCTTGTAGGTTGAGCTTTATGAAAGATGTCACATATGTCATAGAATGTTGCATTGTTTACTTTTCAAAGCCTTCCATGTCCTAGCACATTCCTGCCCTCTTCCACACAGCGCTGGGTGCATCCCAGCCACACTGGCAGTCAACCCCCTCTCTCTTTGGTGTTAGGACAGCATCTCCTCTCTTCTTTCATAATATGGTTGCATGCTTATTTATTATATGCATTAGATTGTGAGCTCCTTGAGGGCAGGGACTCTGTCTCACTCATATCGGTATCTTGATGCTTATCATAGTACTTGGCACTTATTTAGTGCTCAGCCCATGTTGCTGAGGGACGAAATATGTATCAGATGATCAGAATGGAACACATTCCACTTTGTTCTGCTTGCATAGATAAGTAGTTTGCTTTGTGAAAGTGATAGCGTCTAAAGAAAAAAGATGCTGTGTTCCTTTCCTCTGTGTATTATTATTTATATGAGAATATAATGCTATTATGTTGGTGTAAATGGATGCTGTGAAAAATATGTATGTACATGGCCATAATGCATTCGTTTATGTTTTTAAACTATGACTACTCAAGGGGTCTTTGTATAATTTTTTGATTATATTGTCTGTAAGACAAAACTATAAAGTTTGTAATTATGGCACTAAAATAAAATTTTATAAAAGCATATTAAGGTAACTGGGTGTGGTGGTGCATGCCTTTAGTCCCAGTGCTTGGGAAATTGATACAGGAAGATGGATATTTTAAAGCCAGTCTGGACTACCTGTCAAATTTAAGTCCAACCTGGGCTACATAATGGGACCCTATCTCAAAACAAAGTAAGAACAAAATATACAAACCAAAACATCCTAAGGCAGTGGGAAATTGATTAAAGCTTATCAAAGGGAGTAAATAGTACTGTGTTTGCTATTCCTTTAAAATAGAAGTAGCTGCTTAAAATTTTAGAAAAAGAAACAAATGCCAATTACCTCCTTTACGAAAGGAATAAACTGGGTTGTTTTACAGTATGATGATATAAATGTACTGACATGCATATATAAAGACAGTCTCCAGATTCAGTGTTCAGTCTATGGCATTTCTAAACTGTACTGTCACAGTAGTCATAATGATGGGGACATCAGTTTCTAATTAACCAATGTTCCTGGCTCAATTTTGTGTAAGTACTGTACATTTTTTAAATGTGGTGGATTTTAAAAACAACACACATGCATAAATCTAAAATGGAGCACCTCCATTCTGAAGTAACTTTGAGGGTGTACGAGAAGTAAAATATAAACAGCATAACCTAAAAATAGTACATTTGTATCATCTATAAACAGCTGGTATTTGACCTTCAGAAGGACTCTCATGTTTCAGGAAAGCCACCACTTTGTATGATATATTAATGCCACCATCCTAGGGTAATTTTCCTTTTATAAGTTCAAGGTTATCATCTTATCCCCAGAATGTTAACATTCTTTAAGAAAAAGGAATGAGGGCTGAAGATGTAGTTCTGTTGCTAGAGAACTTATCTAGCATTCATGAAGCCCTGGGTTCATAAAACTAGACATGGTGGCACAGACCGGTAATCCCAGCACTAGAGTGTCAAGGCCATTCTCAACTACACGCAAAGTTCAGGGCCACCTTTGGCTGCATAAAGCCCTGTCTCAAAAAAGCAGGGGAGGAGAAGAGGACAAAAATGTATCTTATTACTCGGTGAATAGAAATATAATTGTAGAAATTTTCTGAATGGTTGAATGTCAGATGGGTCTATCATTGAAAAGATAGTTGAGCAGTTGAGCCTCTAAAGATTGTAAGTAGGCACATTGTTCTTCACTGGGCTGATTTTGCCCATTTTTCTCAAGTAGTTATTAAAGCATTCAATTCTTACATAGATATGAAACATCCAGCATTTATTACAACAAAGTTTCAACATGCTGTTATTTGTTACAGGTAATCTTTGGTAAATCTAGCTGTTCAGAATTTTCAAAGGAAGCCTATACAGCCGTAGTATATCATAACAGGTACTGAATTAAAATATTTCTTTCAAAGTTACTCACTTCTTAGTGGCATTGTTAGCACTCACATTAGTGTGTTTACCAAATACTTTGCTGCACCAAATGTGCAGATTCAGTACTGACATCAAATGATGATTTTCAGGCTGTACATGCACAGCTCTTCTTTGTGGCGTTTCAAATGGAAGGCTTTGTATAAAAACTTCTTTTTAAAAAATTCTGTTTCTTCCTGAATAGTTATTGATTGGTGTTGTGATCTCTGGTCCTTTGTTCTTTGCGTTATTATTTTCCCCAGATGCTTCCTCATTTTATTGAACTCTACTTATGTTCAAGCCCATTGAAGTGGTGGTGTGTTCAACATCCCATCATCCTTTGATTTAGTGGCTCTCCTGTTTTACTTCTATGAGAAATTGCTAACCATGGCTAGCTTAATTTATTTTCTTCTTTTTATGTATATTGTAGGGTGGTTTATTAAATTTAGTTAAGAAAAAAATCACAAAATTGTCCTATTGGGTGTTGCAGAATTGTGTTGATGTATCACATCTAGGGGCTAGTCATTCATTTATCATGTTAGCCCCTCGTTTACAGTCTTCTTGTTTTCACTTTGGTTTGGTTTTATTTTGTACCTTTTCTAGAAGTTCCTTGCAGCTTTTTTTTTCCCTGCATTTCTAGCTTATTGATTATGGTGGTCAGACTTGAGATCCATAATTTCTCTATTGGCTGCTCAGATTATCTTTATACTATCTGCCTTTCCTTCTCTTTCAGTAGTAATGGCCCCTCTCCTGCTCAGTATGACTTATTCCCAGCTGCTCCTAGTCCTGTCCACTTCTTCAGATTATGGTCAGCTCCTGGCTCCTGCCTGGCACGGGTGTTTCATGGCTCCATCCATTACTGTCAAAGTGAAGCTCATGCTTCACTTATAACAAACACCCAAGTCATTCCCTGGTGCTGTGACACTGCATGCTTTCTTGCTCTCCTTTAAACTTCCTTCTTTCTCACCTTCATCTTGTGGCCACATTTCAGTTTCTGTCTACCTTTGGAGATTTTTCTAGCTGTAGTGACCCCTTTTCTAAACATGGACACTTCACACAAAGATACTAAAACTTTGCTCTTAATTCTCTCTCTGCATTTCTCCTCAGAAGTGAGCTCTCTTTGCTTCATTCAGTGAAAATGCTTCTACTTCAGCATGCATACAGAATGCTCCCAGTCATTTCAGGCCTGACCTTTTGTACTCATGTATCTCTTCATTGACTGACAAGATACCCTCTCTTTCTATTTTTAATAATGATACCACCATTTTTCTGGTTCAAAATTTGACATCTTTGACATTCTCCTTCTGTTCTCTGAAATCTAATCAAAAATTTAAGTGTTAATATTCTCCTTTCTGCTTTTGGTGTTCTCTGTTTCTGGGTCTTTCTTGGATCCGTGTTTACTAAACTCTACATACTCTTTCAGGCCTTTATCAAATATCATATTTTTTTAATCTCAAACTTGAAATAATCTGTTTAAGTTTGTTCTTAAAGTGCTTAACCTGATGTGCTCTACATCAGGAGTTAGCAAACATTTTCTACAAAGGACTAGAGAGTGTATGTTCTAGGCCTGTGGCCACACACCATCTCTTACAGCCACTGGATTCTGCCACTATAGCACTAAAGCACACCAGTCAGTAACTAAAGTTACAGTAATATAGTATGGTTGTGTTCTAATAAAACTGTACTATGGACCCTGAAAATTGAATTTCATATCAAGAAACATTATTATTTTGATTTTTAAAAACATGAATCCCATTCATGATCTTCAGACTGTATAAAACTAGGTAGTACACTGGGCTTGGCCGTGACCATTTGCCAACCCTTGTTTTACAGTGTACTTTTTGACATCTGTGTCTGCTTCATATTCCTGTTAAGTTATATATCTTTGAGGGTAATTGTTGTCTTATTTATCTTTAAAATAACCACAAAAATAAAAATTAAGTCTCAATATGACAAACCAACATATTGAAATCAGTAATTCTAACAGACAACTATAATGTGATTTCAGGAAGAAATGAACCCAAACACTGCATACACAGGAAATATATTTCTATAAAAACAACAATTTCTAAGAGTTTCTTAGTTTGCTAGGTCATAATTATGATTGTTTTAATTATTAGTGGAATTAAGATGACATTACCATCTGACATTGCTTATAAATCCAGGTTTTTATAATTCAGTGATTATTGATGAGCTTAGTAACAAGATACATGCCTTTTAAAATGTCACCAGGCATCAAACTCTCAGCTAGCATTAGCTCTTTCTTGTTACCATTATTTAAGGCCTACTTTCACTTAGTGCTTCTATGATCAAATCCACACCTGTCAATGTAGTTTTGAGGCTTATTTGAATAGGAAGAGAATGAGCAGCCTTCCCTTTAAAGGTGGTCAGCACTATATGACTTAGCTGTGTTTCCATTGAATGTAATTCTGAAAGATGCTGAGAATGGAGAATTAAAACGTGTCCATTGAGTTTTATTCCTTTATTTGTATATCATAAAAAACAGTCATGATCCTATTAAGGTGTCTCTTGAGACCACCCCCTCCTTTTGGGATGAAGCATCATGACCATCAAGCATAACATTCTTTATATTATTGTAATGGTTAGGACACTTCTATGCTGTTGGACAAGTGCAATTTGTCGAATTTCTCTGATTTTGTCTTTATTTTCTTGTGTTAGTAGTAGTCTGTTTGCTAACATTATTTATTCCTTTTAACAATGGAACAATTGAAAGAAAACATTCCACAGAGAGCCTAACTTAATATTGAGGTATCTTTAGAGATACCCCTCCCAATGGGTGAGCGTACTCCAACAAAAGAAAAATGTTTTCATATGGTATGGCTTAAAAGTATATACCTGCAATACTCATTTCACTTTTATGTGCAGTATGTGCCAAAATATGGTTCATAAATGTAGTGCAGCGTCCAGTGTGACAAGGAGCTCAGTATCCAGGCAGCAATTAGTGGATTTTCAAATGGTAGGATGCCTCAGCTCATTAATAAAAATGTGATGAACAATTTCAGAAACAGTGTTAGATCC
Source organism: Lophiomys imhausi (assembly GCA_907164525.1). Lineage (NCBI taxonomy): Eukaryota > Metazoa > Chordata > Mammalia > Rodentia > Muridae > Lophiomys > Lophiomys imhausi. The sequence continues at coordinate 203,881 of CAJQZJ010000836.1, forward strand.
CTCATCTGGAAGTAGAAGTTAATTATTTAGAAATTGAGGATGATGAAAAAATATCCTGCAGTAAAGGAAAAATAATGCATGAACCTAAGTTAGTCTTAAGATCATTCAGATAAGCAAATGGAATAATGATTCATTTTAAATAAGTTACTGACTATTGATTTTTGTTTTTATTTATTTGAACGAAGGTCTCCTGATTTTCATGAGGAAGTCAAGGTTAAGCTCCCTGCCACTTTAACTGACCACCACCACTTGCTCTTCACTTTTTATCATGTTAGTTGTCAGCAAAAGCAAAACACTCCTCTTGAAACCCCAGTTGGATATACAGTAAGTGTTTTTGTTATTGAAATGCATTTATGTTAGGGATCTTAAATATCTTAAAATATTTATGAAATGTAGTTCTCAATAGATGTCTTCTGTTGTTTGAGTACTGTCATTTGATTCTCTGTAACGTAAAAATGTGCACTGGTAAGGAAACGTCCTCATCACAGATGCTCACTAGTTAATAACCTTCGTAAACTAGTTACTTAGTAACCTTAGCTAGTTAATAACCTTCATAAACTAGTTAGTTAATAACCTATGTAAACTAGTTAGTTAATAACCTTAACTAGTTAATAAATTTCATAAAGGCTTATGGTTCGTTCTGATTATTGGGTATTTTCCTAACAATGCAGTATAAGCATAATAGATTTAATGAGAGAATGATTTGAATGTAAATTTGATAAATAAAAGAAACCCATAGACAAGAAATTAAAGCCTTTTGGATATTTAGAAAAACTAATTATGGTCAATTGCCAAGGTTAAAACACATTGAAGGCAATCATGAGGTACTGTCACACAAGTTTGCTATGGAATTTATCCTTCAACTCCAATTATAGAATTCATATTTGATTCAGTATTTTTTTGTCTCATGTTTGTGACAGAAATTATACCAACTATAAGGAAATAAATTATATGTATACTTCCCCCCCTGCATTTGTTTTCTCTATTTATGTTGAAACTACTGTTTTTAAATTGCTTTCTTTTGTAGCCTTTTCTAGAATTGATTCTTCCTTAGATAATATGGCCATATATTAAATATTGCATGTTAAAATAGTCAGTTTGGGAATTTCCATAACTAAATACCTAAGTAATGAAGGCCCATCATAACTTAGGTAGTTAAAACTCCTAATGTGTGTTGATATGCAAGTAATTTAGGTTGCGTCACATTCTTAAAACAGACTGTCTACATAGTGATTTCTGTAACAGACCTGTGTCTCTTTCATTTAAAGTGGATTCCAATGCTGCAGAATGGACGGTTGAAGACAGGGCAGTTTTGCCTACCGGTCTCACTGGAAAAACCACCACAGGCGTATTCAGTGCTCTCTCCTGAGGTTGGTGCCTTTCACCATGATTAATTCTCCAGACTGAAGGAAAAGAAAAGAGATTTTGATCATAAGGATGTTACCAAGTGAAGATTTGCTATTTCTTCTCTGTGAATGTACATAGTAATGCTCTTTTTTTCATTGATAATTACAATTTTTGTTTCTAAAACTTCAGAGCTTTCTAGGTATGGTAGCAAACTAGTTCTTGAGTGGCTAAGACAGGAGAATTGACACAGGTTTGAAGCTAGCCTGGGCTACATAGTGAAAGTCTGTAGTATATTCTTGCGCACTTGTATTCGTATGTGTGGAGGCCAGAGATAACCCTCGGGTGTCATCCTCAATTATTTGAGACCATTGTGTTTCCGACCATGGCCTTTCATTGAACCTGTGGCTTTTATCTAATTTGACTAGCCAGCAAATCCCCAATATCTTCCTGCTAGTTTCCCCCTAACACTGGGCAGGTGTTGCTTGCCTGGGCGTTTATAGAGGTAGTGGGATGGAGAACTCAGGTCCTCACACTCAGGTCCAGCCCATTTGATGAATTTAAACTTTACTGTTTTATTAGGTCTGAAAGCAGAGCTTTGCATGTAGCCATACTTAAGTACTAAGAAACTAATTTTTCTAACAAAGCTATTTGTTTAATTTTACTTGGTTAATCACTATTTAAAGCTCTTAAAAAATGTGGGGTTTTTTTTTAAATGTAGCTTTAATACTCTTCATTTTCTCAATTTCTTGACTATTTTCCTTTAAATACATGTGTTTCTCACCCCGAACCCATAAACACTCTTTTTCCTGGGATACCACTCCCAAGAGAGAAACAATATAAAAGAAGTAAATTCTGCTGTGGCTTACAGTTGCATGGCTGTGTTGTTTTGGAGTTGTGAGAAATCATTCCAGGAGTGGGAGCGCAGAGTTCCTCACTTGAGATGGAAGCAGAAGAGTTGGGGAGGTCCTGGATGAGGGATAATTTGAGCATGCCCACTGTGCCGGCCTCCTCCAGCTCCACTTCCTAGGTTCCACCACATCACACTCTTTTCATGAATCCATCAAGGTATCAGTCTACTCAAAAGGATAGGAATCTCTGCCTGGCCAGTGTCCAGATGGCCATCAGTTGGCATCCACGCCTTTGGGGTGTGCTCCCAC
>CAJQZJ010000836.1:210133-240684 GCA_907164525.1 Lophiomys imhausi
GACGTGTCCCTAAAAGATCATATAATCACAGGATGTTGAACAGACATGTCCTTAGTGCCACCACTTCACAAATGTTAATAACAGAATAGTTAGTATTTCTTTCAGGCTCAATTTCTTCCCAAGATTTTTATTTGGAAATGGAAGCAGTTCTTTTTCAGAGGCAAGTGAATCTCAGAGTTCAAGTACAGCCTGGTCTACATTGTGAGTTATAGGACATCCAGGGCTACACAGCAAAACCCTGTCTCAAAGAACCAAAACCAAAACCAACCAACCAACCAAAAAAAAATCCCCGAAAACAAAACCAAAAAAATCAAAACAAGGTAGAAGACAGGCCAGCTTCTGAGGTTGGCTTCTGACCTCACGTGTGCTTTTGGCACATATGCACCCTTCATGCGTGCATTCATACCTGTGCTGTGGCACACGTGCATCTGCACACACGTACATGAATACATACACAAAAGATACTGTGTGGTTGAAAGTGAAAAGATCTGAAGCAGAGACAAGTTTGAAGTCATGTACAGCTTCTAACCAAAATGACAAAACCCCTGACAGAAGGCATGAGAGAACAGAACTGTTAGAATGGCTTTTAAGAAAAGAAAGTTATTTGTTCAGGATTCAGAAATAAAATAACTAATAATAATATCACAAGATGTTGATCAAAATACTACTGTGTGCTTTATCTTCACTTCTATGTGAAATCTCTCAGCCCCCTTGAGTAGTCCTCCTGTCTTAGTTACTCTTCTAGTGCCATGGCAAAACACCATAACAAAAGCAATTGTGTTTTGAAAGCATTTAAATTGGGGATCATGGTTTCACAGGGTTAGAGTTCATGACCATCATGACAGCATACGGGCAGGCATGGTGCTAGAGCAGTTGCTGAAGCTGACTTGTGATCCACAAGCATGAGTCAAATAGTCAGAGGGCTGACTGGGAATGGTGTGGTCCCAACCCTGGTGACACTTATCCTCCAACAAAGCTCCTAATCCTTTCCAAACAGTGTTATCAACTGTGGAGCAAGCTTTCACATAGAGTCCTTCTTACTCAAACCACAGCTTCACAGATGAGTAGAGTGACAAACACGTTCAAAAGTTTGGCTTAAAGTCACTCAGCTATTATACCACAGCCAAAATTTAACCAAAGCAACAGGCTCTAGACACATTCATACCTGACAAGTGTCCACTGGTAAAGTTATTAAGAATGGTTCTTATAATGAAGAAAGAAATGTAAGAAGTTCAGTAGAAGCCGGGCGTGGTAGCGCACGCCTTTAATCCCAGCACTCGTGAGGCAGAGGCAGGTGGATCTCTGTGAGGTCTACAAAGTGAGTCCAGGACAGTCAAAGATACACAGAGAAACCCTGTCTTGAAAAAAACATAAAAAAAAAAAGTTCTGTTAGAAAGGAAAGCTGGATTGAGTGGAGCATAAGAATGGACTTGAAGGTGCTGAGAGATGGTGCAGACATTAGGAGCACTTGTGACTCTTCCAGAGGATCCAGGTTCAATTTCTAGCTCACAACCATCTGTAACTCCAGCTCATGGGGAGCCAGCACTCTCTTCTGGCCTCTACAGATATCAGGCATGCAAGTGATACACAGACATACATGTAGGCAAGACACCCATAGCTGAGAAAATAAGATAAAAATTAAAAAGTGAATGTGAGCATGTTTACATACTGAGATATATCATTTACAAAATAAGAGAAAAATGCAAGATAATGAAGGGAGAAAAGATTTAACCACTGAAGCAAGTTGAGGAAATGAAAATGAAATTAGATCTCTCGTGGGAAAGGGTTGTTGATCTTTTTGGGAGGGTGATAGAAGTTGTAGTTTCTAAGGAGTTTGTAGACAAGTCTGAGGCATTTCATGCTTTATGCATGTTCTGAGTGATACAGAAGGTAAGAATTAGTAAAAAGAGTAAGATGGATGGGTTTTAACAATGTAATTTAATTTTTATTTTATGTATATGGGTGTATGGCCTGAATGTATCTATCTGTATGCTTGGTACCTTTGGAGGCCAGAAGAGGGTACCAGATCCCCTGGAACTGGAGTTAATCGTTGGTTGTGAGCCATCAAGTCGGTGGTAGGAATCAAGCCTGGGTCTTTCGGAAGACCAGTTAGTGCTCTTTACTTCTGAGCCATCTCTCCAGCCCTGAGCCTGGTTTTAGAAAAGATTCTGCTGATTTGGAATAGTTATTATCAGGGGAAAAAGGAAAGGAACTAACCAGGAACCAGGAGGCAACTAAATGCTCTCAAGATCCTGTCTCTGCCCTCTAGGTCTTTTAGTTCCTGTCCACTAACTTTGCAAACAGCCTTCCCTTGGTTTTTTCATCTTTAGGAAACTTAATTGGCCTCATTTATCTGTCCATAATTTTCTGCCATGATTAAATAAATCACAGAACTGACACCCTCGTTCAGACGTTACTTGGCTTTTCTAGTTCTTCAGTGTGCTTCCAGAGTTCCCTGATTTTAAGAAATTGTTGAGATAACATTGACATGGAGGAAGGAGGAGGTGGTATTTGTCATTTCAAGTGCTTTGCAATCTTGCTGTTTTTCCAGTCCCCTCCCCCTTCTGATCCTTTTACAGATTCAATAATTTCATTCAAGCTGCTTAGCCATAATTCTCTTTTTATATTTCTGTTTTTAATGATTTATTTTCATTGTTATTTTAAATTTCTTCAAAAGTAATAGATGCACATTGTATGCTCTTTAGATTTTCAGAGTCATCTTTAAAATGAGAAGTTAATTCTTGAAGTTATATATAAGATGGATTTCTCTGTGCTTTGTATTACTTTTCAAAATACTGTATATCTGTCAGATGGTGTTTTTGTTTTAACTAATCTAACCCCTATAGTTTTCACATTAAATTCATAAAATGTGTTATATCTTCTTTTGTTTTCAAGATCACTTTTTGTAGAGCTAGTACAAATATCAAAATCAGTACAATATTTGTGTATCTTATACACTTATTGTATCTTATTATTTTACTAACAGCCTTTTGTAAAAAGGTCAGACCTTTCTTTGTGGAACTGCAAATCCAAAAACGTCAAGGCAAAAATATTTTCTTCTTTCTGAAAAGTTAATCTAGGGCAAGCATCGTTTGAAGCTATGGCATCAATTATAAATCGACTTCACAAAAACCTGGAAGGAAATCATGACCAGCATGGCAGAAACAACCTCCTCGCTTCATACATCTACTATGTGTTCCGCCTGCCAAGTACTCACCCGAGCTCGCCGTCACCAGGTATTTAGTCTTCTTAGTATTAAATTGTCTTTCGTGAAGTATTTATGCCAAGACTGAAGCAGTCATGTAAAGTACCTGGTGAGACACATTCACAACACTTACTTACTCTCTGCTAAGGAACATTCACTGTGTTAGTCAGTGAAGGGATATGCTTCATTCTAAAACATCATTCCGTATACATCTTCTTTTAAGTTGAGTTGGAGAGCTTAGTTAAGTTAATTATGAACCTTGACAATGTCTTCATTCATCTCTGAAAGCATTTTATCATTTCTTGTTAAAATTAATATGACATTTTATCTGTCATTCAGAGTGGTTTTGGACATTTAAGGAGATGTATGGTAGACTAATAATTTTCTATGAACCCTATAAAGTCTACAGTAATATAAAATGGTTATCCAGAAAATTCTGATTTCTTCATGACTGGTAAAGTAACATGAGATTTCTGAATATTAAAGTAGTTACTTGTCTTTTGTATGACATTGGTGATAGCAATGTTTGTGAGGGATGTTTGAGTTTCAATTTCCTTTTAGTTTGTTAGTTAATTATTGCACTTTTGAACCTGCTTACCTATTTGCTGTGTAAGCAATCAGATCTAGTGATGATGTTACGTGCCCCTTTGCAGCTATTGGCAGTGTTGCTGGTTTAAGCTTTAGCTTAGAATTTCTTTTGTTTGTTGTGAAAACAGCATTTGTCTTCTATCCTGACTGATAATTTACTATCTTGGTTTTAAGCTGTGTAACTTGAGAATCTGAACATGTGAGTGATCGTGGTACACGCAGAATGGGAGCTTCTCCATCTGCCTTTTTGTTTAGTTCTGTATTAAGATTTCATATATGTATATGTCAACTTTTTCTTGTCTATTATTTCTAATGATATTCTTTAAGAAAAACCCCTGTGTTAATTTTCATTTAGAAATTAAAGCAATTAATTTTTGTGTAATTTTGTAAAGTGTTTGGTTATTTTGGGAGGTCCTTTCCTGGTTTTTCTCCCATTAATTTTGTGCTACTTACTGTAATTTCAGGTCCTGGGGGCTTGGGAGGATCAGTGCATTATGCTACAATGGCCAGGTCTGCGGTGAGACCTGCAAGCCTTAACTTAAATCGTTCCCGAAGCCTTAGCAACAGTAATCCAGATATATCTGGGACTCCCACATCACCAGATGATGAAGTTCGGTCAATCATCGGCAGTAAGGTAAGCTGAGGACATGTTGTCCACTTATGACAGTTATCCAAGCAGTTAATTCAGTCTTAATTTTAAGATGTATTTGAGTTCAAAGTAAGGATTTTTTCTGTTTTACTTGAGTTGGCAATAAGCAAGAATTTGTACATCCTATTCCATCAGTAAGTACTTTTTAACATTTCTATTAAATATGTTTGTTGTTATAAGCTGATCTATACACTGTGCATTTGAAAAAAAAATTGTCAAATTCTAAAATGTATTCAAGACAAACCATCACATATAACTTGTCTGATATCTCATCATGTGAAAAATTCTTAGATTGGTTCCATAGTTTGGGGAGGGACCTGTGTGGCTAATGTGGACAAGAGCCATGCTGTCATTGATTCCATGTTAAGCTCCTCCTCCAGAAAAGCATCCAGAATGCTTCCTGGCCCTGATTGGTAGTAGAGCTGCATTTCCTATGAGCCCGTGTGAACTGCGCTAGGATTAGAGAAGTGTGATAGCGGTGGTTAGACGGCTAGAACTTAGACAAGAGAGCTGCCGTCTAGGATAAGACCCACCTATACTTTATTCAGAGTCTCCATTTTATCACACAAAATATACTCAGGAAAATTACTTTTCTATGTATAAAACACAAAGATAATTCTGAATTTAAAAGCTTAGGAAAAAGTACTCAAGATTTTAAATCTTATTTTTTTTTTTTTGGTTTTTCGAGACAGGGTTTCTCTGTGTATCCTTGGCTGTCCTGGACTCACTTTGTAGAGCAGGCTGGCCTCGAACTCACAAAGATCCGCCTGCCTCTGCCTCCCAAGTGCTGGGATTAAAGGCGTGCGCCACCACCGCCCGGCTTAAATCTTATTTTTTTAAAGATTTATTTATTTATGTATATGGATATTTTGTCTGCATGTGAATTTGCACACCAGCAGAAGGCACCGTATCCGTATTTGCCATGTGGGTGCTAGGAATTGAACTCAGGATCTCTGGATTGAACTCAGGACCTCTGGAGGAACAACCAGTGCTCTTAACTACCCAGCCACCTCTCTAGCCTCCTTAAATCTTATTTTTTTTCTTAAATCTTATTTTTATCCTCAACTGTTTCTTTTTTAGTAGGGGTAATACTATGTATACTACAAAGCATAGTACCTCAGTAGAATGAGACATATTTGTGAACTAGAAATATTTATTGTCCAAAGACTATAGATAGCATATTTCTAGAGATTCTACCTTAAAAAAGATCTCATAATTTCTGTAGTATTTGTGCCTCTAATCAAAATTATTCTTTATAAATTTGTTATATAACTTCAAGATTTAGAACAAGGAGGTCTTTATTAATTGGCATTAGTTTTGCTATTTTTTTAAAGATCATTAAATGGAATGTAGTAACAACTTGTCTAAATACATATGAAATTAGTATACACATATACAAGTGTATATGTATACAAATTTATTCTCTTTTAAAGGTCATCACAGCATAAGAATTTGTCTTGTCATAATTCAATCCTGTCTTAATTAAGTTTTCTTTCTTTGAGACAGTGTCTCATTATGTAGCCAAGGCTGGCTTTGAACTCCTGTTCTTCTCGCTTCAGCCTCCAAGTGCTGTGATAGCAGGTATGTACTGCCAACCTAGATCTAACTAAGTTTATTTTACGTAGCTTTACATTTTTCCCTTTTATTAGAAAAAATGGTAATTACTCTTGTACTTTTCCTTAATGCTAATAACATACTTTTATCTCATAAAATGGAAGGAGTCTGTTTTTTTTTGCATGCCTACTTATCATTTATTCTTATTTGATTGCCCAGGTGATTCAGTAACACTTAACCTTTAGTGACACTGCCTTTTGTCTCAATCATGGTCTTGCCTTAGGTATTCATGATTTCAGTTTCCAGCATTTTGTTGTCTGACCATTATCTCTTTTCTTTTTAGTATCCCAACTTTTGGCAGTTTTCCCATTCTTTTCTGCTTCGGAGAGGAGGGAGAGAGGGAAGGAGGGAGGGGTGTCTAAACATTCTTTTTTATTCCTTAGCCCAACTAGTCAGGACTAGTCAGTCATATGTCACAATGAAACCTCAATTTCTGTTTTCTTCTCAAACTTGAAACCATCATTAGAACCAACTGATTGTCTCTTCTGTTTCTTGAAAAATGTCAGGAAGCCTCATTTGAAATTTCCTTACTGCTGTCAGATAATCATCGTGTGTTCTTTTCACTATTTCATTCTACCATAATTTTTTTTAAAGGTTTTTTTGAGACAGAGTTTCTCTGTGTATCATCCCTGGCTATTCTGGAACTCACTCCGTAGACCAGGCTGGCCTTGAACTCACATAAGAGATCTGCCTGCCTCTGCCTCTTGAGTGCTGGAATTAAAGGCATGCACCAACATGCCCAGCCTCATTCTACCATAATTTATTGCCACAAACCACCTAATACTTTCCCCTTTGTTGATGTTGACCATCATGTCTGTCAGCTATTCTCTACTGCTTAAGGACATGGCCTTCCCTTTGTTTTTAGCCCTCTGCTGCTGTTTGTCTGTGAGTCTCCTTTCCTCACCTCAGGATTCCCAGTCCAGGAGTTCTTTGACCCCTTGTCCTGCCTTACTGGTTTCTTCTTCTACATTGAGTAATTTTCATGCACAGACAAGTACATTATTTCTCATTTAAAAAATTCTCTAGTGTTGCTGCTTGTTACTTTCTATGCTGTTTTCTGCTACCTTGGTTTTTGTTGTTGTTGTTGTTTGTTTTGGAGATGGGGTGTGTTCTGGAGCCAGTGCTGGGTAAAGGTGTGTGTTCCTAGGCCAGCTCTGCTATCCCTGAAAGGAGAGCCGCTTACACTTTGGATCTTCAGATATTTTTACTCTTGGCTGTTTTCCTTAAGTTTGCTACTGTCAACCCACCCAAACTATACTTGTTAATATTACAATTGTTCTCCATACTGCCAAGTCCAATAGTTGTGTGTTTACTGTTTCTATCTTTTCCTATTCTTCTCTATGTTCTTCCTTTCTTGATAATCTCTTACCGGTACAAATCTCGTGTTTTGTTAAGGGCTTTTATAAATGCTAGGTTAATCATTCCTCAACTTTCTTTTCAGTACAAATCTCTCTCAGGAATTCTGCTAAACTGTTTTTCTAAATCCTTTTTCAGTTTGCACCTATATTAAAAAGAAAGCCTTAGGGTTTTCTTTTTGGTTGAGTTTATTTTCCTTTCTTTTTCTCTCTTTTTTTTCTGTGCTGGAGGTTGAACTGAAGGTTATTCATAGGACTTCTTATCATCTCTACCATCTTGGTTTGAGATGTCAGTATGTCTCCCTGAATTAATGTGATAATCTTAAGATGTGACCTTGCTGTTACTTTACTTTCTGTTCACAACATAACATCTAGAGTGTTGCTTTAAAAATTAAGATACACAAGTGAAATTAAGTCAGATTGTAGTATTCCTCTAAACAGATCCTCCTATGACCAACTCATGTGATCATGTAAGACTTTACTTACTTAGAAAGCCACCTTCCCAGTGAAGTCTGCCTAAGATTCTTGTTTAATTTTTGTATAACCAGTGTGTTAGTATCTTTGCCTGTTGCTATGATAAAATACCATGACAAAAGCAACTAGAGAGAGGAAGCATTTACTTTAGCTCACCTTTCCAGGTAATGCCCATCATGTCAGGGAAGTCACAGTGGCAGGAACTTCAGGAACCTGGCCACCTTGCATCTTTGTTAGAGAAGCAGAGAGGTGAAAGTACACGCAGGTCCCAGCTCACTTTCTCCATTTTATACAGTTCAAGATCTTCTGCCCAGAGAATGGCCCCGCCTACAATTAAAATGGATCTTCACAGACACTTCACATGGTATAATCAAGACAGTCCACCACAAGAATGCCCAGAGGGCAGGCTCCAAGGAGATTTTAGATTCTGTCAAGTAAACAATTAGTACTGATTATCACAAGTCCCTGTTGTCAGCTGACACCCAAACAAATCACTTTTAAACCATAACCTATTACCCATTGACCCTGTAGTCTGTGACCAAATTATAATATAAAATGCATTCATTCCATCTTTAAAAATCCTCACAGTGATTAACAGTTTCTACACTTTAAAATTCTAAATAACAGGTTAAATTCTTCCTACGTATAATGACCCAGAATAAATATTCCCTTCCCCAAATGGAAAAACTGGGATATAGCAAGAAATAATCACACCAAAGCAAAACCATAATCCAGGAGGACAACCAACAAATCCTGAGGCTTCATGTCTAGCACCTGGGGCTTATAATATAGTCAGCTGGGTTCCAGAAGGCTTGAATAACTCCACCCTTCCATCTCTGCTGACCTTAGAACACTTAAATTCTCTCCTAGGCCAGCTTCCTTCTATTCCCATAGCTCTCCTTGACTCGCAGTTTTGGCATCTCCAATGTCTTGAGGTCCTCACTGAAAGATAGGCTTTACCTTCATAGCTTTGCCAGTGGCCTGTCAGGACCTTTTCCAGAGACTCCACCCTTGTCACATGTTGCTTGGCCTCACCTGTTTCCATGACCCTCTCAGTGTTACAACTTTCATGCCTTGAAAAGTAGGTGCAGGGAGACGATGCTGCCAAGTTACGCTGCACCTGGGGACATAGCTTGAGTTCCTTGGCACACAACTGTCTCAGATTCAGTGTGCTGACCTCAGGAAGACATGCTCCTCGGCAAAATTGCTTTTGAGAATTGATCAACCATGAATTTGGGTCTTCACAGTTTGGAGCCTCTCAGGGGTGAAGTTCTGCCTTCAAGATGTCTTTCCTTTAGCTTTAGATTCAGCTTTACTCCTGCTCTCAGGACACCATGCAAAATGAAGCCAGATTCTTGACCAAAATATGCGTGACTGTACCCCCAGCTCAGATCTTGACAGAGTCCTTGTTACCCTTGAGGCCTCAGAGGCCAGGCTGCAACTGTCTGCATTTCTTGTAGAATTTCTATGTTCCACTCACCCTACCTCCGGAGTAGATCCACCCCACAAGTATTTGTCTGCCTACAAGACAAGACAAACCAATAGTACTGGCATTAGGAAAACCAAACACACAGTTAGGGACATTTTACCTTTTCCTTGTTTTGGATGGCTAGAAAGTTGTTACGTTAGTATCTATCGGTAAGGAATTTGTTAAGGACTGTTTTTTTTTTTTAAATATAATTCCATTTTATAACACTTGAATTATGAAAGTTATTTACCTCACAAACTAATTGGCTACATGCCTTTAGCTTTTTGTTGTTGTTGGTGGTGGTGATGGTGGTTTTTTATTTTGTTTTGTTTTTGAGGTAGGGTTTCTTTGTAGCCCTCACTTTAGTTAGCTTTTGATGTGTAATTATAATTAATTGTTCAAGCATCAATGTTGTGTTTCTGAAATATAACTGGACGCAAACTGATATTTTATTCTGTTATTTATTGCCATAAATATTATTTTTAAAAGAAATCATTAAACAAGGTTGCACATACATGTGTACATGGAATATACTCATTACAAATTAATTAATTCAAATACAAAATTTTATTCTCTGGAAAATATTTGTGTAAATAACTTCTGATATCTGCCACCTTCAAGTCATTACACTTTAACCTTCCTTAAAACATGAGACAATGGAATACACTCAGCCATCAGAAATAAGGAAATCATGCAATTCACAGTCAAATGGATGGAGCTAGAGAAGCTCATTCTGAGTGAGCTAACCCAGACTCAGAAGGATGTACATGGCATCTATTCACTTATAATTGGATTTCAGCCATATAGTACAGGATAACTATCCTACAACCACCACACTAAAAGGAACAGGAACAAAGACTTTGTTACCTGTTAATGGGACAATTTGCCCAAGAGGTGCTACCATGAAAGCCCCCAGTGCAAAAGGAAGCTCTTAACCCTCATAAGACTGTTGAACTGAGAGGGGCTGATATGTAGGGACACTCCACATCAGAGAAGTGGGATCGGTGGGAGAGGGAAGACAGGGTGGGAGTGTGGAACCGGGAGGGGTGGAAGGAGGGTACTATGATGGAGATGTAACTTGAAGTAATAAATAAACATTTTTAAAAATGAGGGAAGACTATTGCTATTTCTGTTTTGCAGATAAGAAACTGAATAAAAAGGTCATTTGTTTAGACTTTTAGATTAGTAAGTAAGCAGGAAAGCCTGTATGTAAACCTCCCATCCTAGGCAGTCAGGGTCAACAATGAAGGAAAATGCATGATTATACTAACATTAATTACTTCAACTGCTCCATGTTTGGGAAGAAAAGCAGAGTAGAGAAAATACTCTCCCTAAATTCAAAACTTCAGGCAAAACTGGTTATTTTCCTTTCAGAAATTTCTCTTGAAATATTAAAAAAATGTACTGGTGAGTAGGCCTTAACCTCTTCCACTGTGACTGACCTGTTCTGTGGTGGGCTGGGGCCGCCACATTTGCTGTTGCTGTTGGGAATCTTCCTGAGGAGCCTGCTGTCTGGACTGAGCTTGTCACCATTGTGCCAACATTTTCTTTATGTTCAAACTCTATTAACTTTGGTAGTTTCAGTACATTCGCTGCTTTAGTATTTTTGATCAGGTTGCTTTGGGTTCTTTGTAATTCTTGCCCTTAGATCCTCCAAACACCTATAAAACTTGCTCCAACTTCATTTAGCAGGTTCTCTATCCTTAGTTGAGTTTGAAGTCAAGAACTTAGGGGTTGGGGGCTGGAGAGATGGCTCAGCGGTTAAGAGCACTGGCTGCTCTTCCAGAGGTCATGAGTTCAATTCCCAGCAACCACATGGTGGCTCACAACCATCTATAATGAAATCTGGTGCCCTCTTCTGGCCTGCCGATATACCTGCAGACAGAACACTGTATACATAATAAATAAATCTTTAAAAAAAAAAAAAAAAGAACTTAGGGGTTAGAGCACAGAATCTGAATTTTATGAAGCATTTTTACATGATTCTGATGATCCCTTATGCTGGGGAAGTTGAAGTCAGGCCTCAACTAACTTCATCAGGAATCAGTAACCCTTTTCAAAAAAAAGAAAACATGCTGCTGGTATATTAATTAATAATAGCTAACATGTTAAAATTTAATGAAGGTAATGATGAAGATATAATTCCTAAATAGAGACATATTTTTTTACATATTAATATAGGATAGTACCCCATATTTCTAAATGACAAATAGTAATAAAAAGGAACAATTCCAAGTTTATTGTTGTTAGTAGGAAGGGACAAGGTTAGCTGTTCCTTTGCATAATATTTCTTTCATGTTTTTTGTTCTCTAAAAGAAAGTGAATGAAGTGAGAAGGTCAAACATAATTCTGGAGTTCTCACTGCCTACTAGCTTCCAGCTATTAAGAAATGCAGTGAAATTAAGGTCTTTTACCAAAGAGTGATTATTTTCTCCTCCAACCTTCCCCCCAAGCTTCAGCTCCGTTGAGAATATGCACTATATTCAGGAAGTGTTTGAGGGTAATGCTGTAGAGAATTCCATGGTTTGCACTTTACAGCAATCACTTTACATTGAAATGACCTTTAAATACTGTACTTGATACTCTTCTCTTTAAAAATTATGTTATGTGATAAGATAATGTGGATGAACTAATATTCTTTATGTTCCTGAGATCTTCTTGGTTGCTTTAACAGTACTAATGAAGAAATGTTTGCATTGGGAGGGCTGGATTTCTTTAAGAATAATTCATAGCATGCACCATGTAACAGTTCTCTCCTTCCTACTGCTCTCTGTTATGTGCTTAGGGTTTAGATCGCTCCAATTCCTGGGTTAACACTGGTCCAAAAGCTGCCCCATGGGGATCCAACCCCAGTCCAAGTGCAGAAGCAACACAGGTGGTGTTTACATTATAGGCTTCTTTATTGGCTGCTGATGTTTCCCTGTAGAACATTACCTTTTAGTACATGCTGTGATTTCAGTGGCTTGCTTTTTTTAATCATTATGAATGTGTATTTTTATTTAGCACATTTCCCAACTACTATGCATGAATACCACCAGTTGCACCAATAATGCTTTCCTTTTTTGTTTCTCTCTCCTCCTGCCTCCTCATTACACACTGTATCAGTGTCTCTGTGCCTGCTGCTTATGCACTGATAGATAGTTCTCTAACAGGTTCTATTTAGGGCTAATACATCTTTAGTAGGAAATTTTTGTGTAGAAAACACCAACAGTTTTCCATTTGCTTTAAAGTATAGCTAAATATATCATCTCCTGTGGCCTTTATTACCTTATCTCTTTTTTTTCATAATCACCAAGTAGAAACATTGGTAGTAAGTTGAAGTTAAAAATAAATTTAAAAGTGTACAGTATGCATGCTGTAAGAATAAATCCTGGAGTGAAAACTCCAAACTCCATTTAATTTGTACTGTGTTGCAAAGTATGAAATTTATTAAATTATAACATATACTTTAAGACTAGTTGCTTGATAACTAACTGCATCATGCATCACAATATACTTCTTACCTGTGTATTGACTTTGATGGAAAATTCTCTTAAACAATGGGGCTCCTAAAAAAGAGCCCCATTCTCTGTTTTCTTATAACTGATACATTGCATATAACTGGTCTACATTACGTATAGTTGATGACAAACTTAAATGGTGTTTTTAATAGAAAAAGGTAATGTTTCTGAGCTTTTAATTTCCCTTATTGAACACAAAATTCTTAATTTCTTTTTTTGTGAGACACCAGTTGAGAAGTATGTTTTTACTTTTTATGTTTTCACTAGATATGTGCATGTGTAGATTACATGGATAAGTTTCATTCTTTGCAGCACTCTCTGTTCTATAATCACTAAGGTAATTAGTCTTAAAAACAAAAAACATAGAAGCAATTTTCATACTGCTTTTAAAGCCGCTTAAAATAGCACAATGAGATCAGCAATAATGCAAATGATTGAAAATCATGTGTAGCCCGTGAGTTTCTAAGCCACCCACAGCAGCGTTAATGTCATTCATTCATCTTCACCCGTAGGCTACGGATCGAAGTTGTAATCGTATGTCTTCGCACACAGAGACGTCAAGTTTCTTACAAACATTAACGGGACGCTTACCAACTAAAAAGGTAGATTCATAAGAAGACAGTTCATAGCTGGGGAAAGTAATTCCAGCAATTAAAATTTGTAAAGTTTCTTTATACAACCTGTGTGAGATACTAAAATAATTTTGTTGTGCCTAAAAATATGTTTGAACAAGCATTGCTTGTCTAGAGCCTTTTGAGGCATACCACTATTCTTTAGGGTTTGTTTACTTTGGAATCGACTGTAGAATATAGTACTAAAATTAGATAATCAAATTTTAAAACCAGAAAAAATGTAAGAGCTCTTAATTCTCTTTCTATAACTACTTCTGTTTTGTTTTAAATCTCCAGGGAAAGGAAGATGGGTTAGAAAAGTTATCACTCTTAGTAAGCGATGTTGACTTGCCCCTATGCACAGCCCTGTCAGGCCTTTCATAGTAATCTGTGCTACTTTGCAAGTGCTTTGTATGCATATCCATTATCAGGAAGTTTCTGCTTTTAAAAAATACATCTTAAACACCCGAAACTTAATAGCATATACAAAAGTTTAAATTTGAAATGATATTTCCTAAATTGTACCAGCAAAGTTGATAAATGCATTATATATTCAAATATATATTTAAAATACAAGCAAAATCCAATTTGTAGCTGTGAGGTTTTTGTTTGCAAGTGCAATTTAGGAAGTTGTTTCCTGCCTGTCTTTTTAAAATTACATTTTACTCCAAGATAACATGTAATTTTCAGCTTTGAACATGCCACACTCTTCATACATAAGTGGTCGTTTCGTTAATGGGTGTGTCCACAGCATCATCCAGTGATTCATGTTCCCTGTGTCGCTTATTCTCATTATTCCTTCATTTGTACCTGTGTTATCATTGGTTTATGTCATCTGACTTTGATTATAACCTTGATTTATTTCTGGATAGCTTTTTCACGAGGAATTGGCTCTGCAGTGGGTTGTTTGCAGTGGCAGCGTTCGGGAATCAGCTTTGCAGCAAGCCTGGTTCTTTTTTGAGTTAATGGTGAGCAAACTGAGCATGTTCTTTAATACTTTCTAACCCAGTGAGCAATTTTGTTTCAGTTTGTTTTTCCTTTATGTTAGAAATTGCATGCTCATGTTTTCCCCAAAGGAAAATTATATGTATTTGTTTCAAAATATACAGCATGGACACCAATACAATATAGGTGGAATTATAACACCTGTGTCATTCAGAGGTTCATTTGAACTCTGGTTTTGATTTTTGTTTTGTCTTGTTCTTCTTGGATACTTATCAAGGAAACTTGTGACAGTCTTTGCTAGCCTGTGCAAGTTAATAAACTTTGTGTTATAGATTTTGCAACAATTATTTTAGAGCTTTATAAATACATTCTGTTGTTGCTATAGTGAACAGTACATAGGGCAATGCTCGTTGCAACCAATTTGAGAAATACTTTTTGATTAATTCAGTAAATGATACTACAAACCAATTAATATTTTCATGTCATACGAAACATGGCTGTGCTTATGTACATGCAGAGCTCTTAATGAACCAAAGTAGTGAGTGCTTATTAGTGACTCTGCAGGTTGGTTATTGAGGCTCTGAGGGTGAATTAGCTTTTCAGTATACGCATATTCAGGTAGCAGCACTGTAGTTCAAGTTCAGGCATTCTGGCACTAGGGAATTACTCTTAGTTTTCTTCCTTAGATTAGAAAGCTCAGATCATGGGACCATTCACTTTCAACAGACAGAGTATTTAATAAATAAGGAACAAACAGCAAAAAGAAAGAAATGAGAACAGGGGAAAAAAAGAGGGAGGGAAAGAGAGAAGACGGGAAGGAAAAGGGAGAGAGGGAGGGCCAGAGAGAAGGAAATAAAAGGGGTTTAGAATACAACATAGAGTCTTTATCAGCATTGACTGTTACCTATATTTGAAAAAGAAAACATTTTTTCCATACAGATTTACTAATCTACACAAAAGGTATATAAGTGAGAATATATGTGTCCAAAATCTCATTTTCTCTTAGAATATAAATATCAAATTTATAACTCACATGCTTTTATTGTAAGATAAAAAATGTAATTTTGGCTTTAACAAAAGTCTTACCTGTGTGTGTGAGTCCGCAGATTATTGGTGAAGAGTTGGCTGTAGCTGGGCACAGTGGCACACACCTCGCATGCCTTTAAGAAGCAGCCTGGGTGTTGTGAGTGGCAGTATACGTGTGGAGTGGCAGGCAGTCTGGTCGGCATAGAGAACTCCTTGCTAGCTGGAGCTTCACAATGAGACCTGGTCTCAAAATAAAAGGGGGTGGGGTGGGGTCCTGGGATACCGAGGCATGCAGTGCATGGTGGAGTTGTCGCCTGTCCTGTGACACGCACACTCATGTGCCTCGTCAGGAAAAGAAGGTTTGGCTGTGCTGCCTGCTGTCAGCACATTAGCTCTTTAAATGTGAACACTAAAGTTCTTTATTATAATGAAGATCTATCTGAAAGCATTCTGTAAGCTGAATTCACTCAAAACTATTAACTAATATTTTATGTAATAGATATTGGTGACAGTATAGCGAAGACAGGGTTTCTAGCCATTTAAAACTTCTAATTTAGGGATGATAAAATGAAAAAGTGAGTGAGTCTTAAACCTTCTTACACTCTGAAGTTATTTTCTGTTAACATACACCTATTCTTTTTCCTTTTGATAGAATAATTTATGAAGATACACTGGAAAAGTTTTATGTTTGACATTTCATTGACATACAGAAAATATTTAAGGAACATTGTCAAAATATATTTCAGTTGACTGCTAAATTACATGGTATATTTTTTAAAATGGCCCGAGTACTTACAGCCCTTATAATTTACTTAAAATTAAGAGATTAGCCAGAAGGTAGAACATACATGTACTGTTAAGAGCCAACAGCCTGAGTCAGGAGCATTGAGGACTCAGGGTTAATCTGGGTTATATTGCAAGATGCTGTCACAAAGTACAGCAAAGCAACACCACAGATGATGGCGTGTGTCCTTTTACAGGTAAAGAGCATGGCACACCACTTGTACTTTACTGACAAGCTCGACGCTCCAAGGAAAAGCCGTTTTCCAGAACGTTTTATGGATGATATTACTGCTCTGGTTAGCACAATTGCTGGGGATGTCGTGTCACGATTTCAGAAGGTGACGTTGACTTCCCATTGATGTCTCTTCAAGCTGACAGTAAGCTGTCGTGTTTCAGTTCATTGTCATTACTGTTGTTGTTGCTCACATTCTGTCTCCTAGGACACAGAAATGGTTGAGAGACTCAACACAAGCCTTGCCTTCTTCCTCAATGATCTGTTGTCGGTTATGGACAGAGGCTTTGTCTTTACCCTCATAAAGTCCTGCTGCAAACAGGTAATACATAATTAGCAGTTAATACATAATTAGCAGTTGACTAACTGAAATACTGGGGAAGCTGGCTTCAGGGATGGAGCTTCAAGAGCGCATTCATGTACTGATGATAAAATGAAAAGTAGCACAGAGTCACGTGTTGCTAATACTGTGGTGAAAGTACGTGGCGTGTGTTTTATTAGGACTATAGCAAGTGGGTCCCAGAATAGTTCCTCTATTCCACGCAGTTTTTCTTCTTCCCATTAATGATAGTCAGATGGTGATGGAGTGCAGTCTTTGAATGCTGTGCAAGTACCGCACTCATGTTGAGTGCACAGTTAACTGTCCTCGGTAGTATTTGATTATTTGATACAGGCTTTCGTGTAGCCTACGCCAGCTCCAAATGTCTTACCTTTTGAAAACACTGATTCTTGTCACTGGATTGACTCTTTAAACAGTGCAGTCACTCCATAGTTATTTTTTATTTCTTCTTTTTTAGTTTTTCCAGACAGGGTTTCTCTGTGTAACAGCTCTGGCTTCCTGGACTCGCTTTGTAGACCAGGCTGGCCTTGAACTCACAGATAATCCTCCTGCCTCTACCTCCTGAGTGCTGGGATTAAAGGCATGCGCCACCACCGCCCGGCCTCCATAGTTATTTTTAACGAAGGCTTACAAAATAAAATCTCTGGGTTTCATTTCATAGTTATTGAGAAATGTGCATACTCATGGAGTTGAGTAAAACTTATGAACCCTTTCCTAGATGGCCCATGGATAAGCTCTGGAGAGCTGTTGATCAATATTTCTAGGGACCTGGAGTGAGGACTTAACTGTGAGACAGTTAACTGTGCATCCAGTTAAAAGCACTGGATACTCTTCCTGAGGACCTGGGTTTAATTCTCAGCACCGGCTTCTCACAGCAGTCTGTAATTCCAGTTCCAGAGAATTCAACGATCTCTTCTGGCTTCTGTGGGTATCAAGCATGTACATTGTGCACAGAAGTACATGCAGGCAAAACACTGATCCACATAAAATAAAATAAAAAATTTTTTAAAGAATTCTATTTAGCATTATAATTGGTAAATTTTTGAAGGTCTGTCAGCTGGATTTTTTTTTGTTTTGTTTTATAGTCATAGAAATTATCTATGCATGAGGACTGACTTACTATCAGATATCTGCAAAACACTGTTCTCCCCCCCCCCCATATTTATATTTTATTACTGTGAAAACTTATTCTGGTTGTTGACCTCCTACACTTGCCAAGCATGTAAGTTGACTCAGGACAACTATACCTATTAAATCCTCTGACAGTATTGTCTCCTCAAGTAGAGTGTGTATCATTGAGAAAGATAGACAATTATAAATGCATTAAACAGAAATGTTAAAAAGAAAGCTTTCTTTGAAGTATGCTTTTCCTTCATTAGGTGTACTTTTGAGAAGCAGATATTAATGCAACATTGGCAATAAAAGAATGTGACTTTAGGTTAGTCAGGTGGATTTATACTGTAGATTTGTGGTTCCGCATTTGTAGTGTTTGCTGTAATTTGGGGAAAGAGGGTGCTGTCATAAGCCACAGAACCCCAAACTGCTGTTACTGGCATATTACTGTATGAGAAAAACACACATCAGTTGGTGTTCTCTTATTTATACAATGCTTCCAAGGTTTCATCAAAGCTCTATTCACTGCCAAATCCAAGTGTCCTGGTGTCCTTGAGGTTGGACTTTCTGCGAATCATTTGCAGCCATGAGCACTATGTCACATTAAATTTACCCTGCAGCTTGCTCACCCCGCCTGCATCTCCATCACCTTCTGTTTCTTCTGCAACATCTCAGGTATGCAAAATGTGAGGACGTAACATGTGTTCATACTTATACAAAAGGATTCAAAACAATGGATGGAAAATAATAATGTGTTATTTGATGATTAATTAGGTAATAAGCTCACTTCCGAGTGCTTTGTAAGTATTAGCGCATCTAATTCCCAGCACAGTGCTAGGAGATTATGTATTTACTATCCATATTGGATGCCTCCAAATCAGAAAGAGAACGTAGGGAGTGGTCAGGTGAGGCTTTGAGCCAAGGCTGTATCCCAGAACCAGGGTCTTAAGCATGATGCTGTACTTCCTCCACGGATGTATGCGCATGTGAGTGAGTTCACCTACGTGAACTCATTTGTGTTGGTGTTTTCACACACTGACTTGTTTTCTTGAAGCATACATGGAGACCAGGTTTGGAGCAAGCACCTGTGAAGGAAGCAGGGAAAAGAGTCAGGCTGTAGTGCCTGCCTACCAAGCCCGGCCTGGCTTGCTCGCGCACAGACACTAAACGTGCGTTTACAGTTGCACTTCACTCACGTAGCTGGCAGAAGATTCAGACTTTATGCTTACAGTGTCATGGAAGTCAAGATTTTCCTCCTCCCTAATGAAATGCTTTTGTGTTCTTCGTGAGTTGAACAAGCTGCTTTCCTAGAGGCTTCCAGTGTCTGAAGTCACAGTTGATCCTTTGCACTTCCTAGTCCTGTTTCTATGGTGTGGGATGCCCAGGTGCAGTTCTCTTGGTAGCTCAATCTTACATGTTTGTTTAAAAAAAATAATAAAGTAAACCTAACTTACACTTGAAAACTGGAAATATTAGAAAACTGAAGAATAGTAGAGAACCAGCCACGGCTTTTCATTTCATCTTTTCAGTACATCTCCTGGACCAACCTACTTT
The DNA here is from genome assembly GCA_907164525.1 of Lophiomys imhausi. Taxonomy (NCBI): domain Eukaryota; kingdom Metazoa; phylum Chordata; class Mammalia; order Rodentia; family Muridae; genus Lophiomys; species Lophiomys imhausi. The sequence continues at coordinate 229,591 of CAJQZJ010000836.1, forward strand.
CACATATTTTTCTGCCTCCTTAGTAGATGCATCTAGCCTTTTGTGTTCTTCCTCTGTCTTCTTCCAAAGATGTGGCTATATAGCCAAAGACAAATTAGTTATAGTAGGTGCCTTTCCTAAAACCTCCTTAGTACATGGCATTTATCAATGATTGAAATTCTCATAGAATTTCTTGAATTATCTTGTTCACTTTCTTGTTTAGCTGTGTAATTTTCAGATTTTAGTGACTAACATAGATGTCTTAGTCCATGGCCCCCATAAGCTTGTAGCCATAACGTAATGCAAAGTACATTTAGTCCAACTTCAAAGGTCCCCATAATCTATCACAGTCTCAACAGTGTTTAAAAGTCCCAAATTCCAAGTCTCTTCTGAGATTCATGCAATCTCTTAACTGTAATCCCCAAAAGATCAAAATAAAAGAATAGATCACATACTCCCAACATATAATGGCACAGGATATATATTACCATTCCAGAATGTAGGGAAGGGAGCATAGTGAGAAAATACTGGACCAAAGAAACACCGAAAACCAGCCAGACAAACTCCGAACTCTGCATCTCCATGCGTGATGTCAAAATGCTCTTAAGCTGAGCGTGGTGCCACCTTACTTTATTCCTGAACTCGGGAGGCAGAGGCAGGTGGATTTCTGTGAGTTTGAGGCCAGCCTGGTCTACAGGGTGAGTTCCAGGATAGCCAGGGCTACACAGAGAAACCCTGTCATGAAAAACAAACAAACAAGCAAACAAAAATGCTGTGAAGATCTCCAAATCCTTTTGGCTTTGTAAGTGCAGTACAGTTCTTTCTCTTGGGCTGGTTCCACTCGCTGTTATCAGCAATCCTCAGCAGATATCCCATGGCTCTGGCATCTCTAACCTCTTGCAGTCTCCAGCAATCCAGGCTTCACCTTCACAGCTTCACACAAGGCCTTCCTAAGCCTCCATGCAGGGACAGCCTGCCATACACCTGGCCTCGGTGACTTCTTAGTCCTAGAGAGAGATTCCATAACCCCTTTCTTCTGTTCTTGACTCGAAAGCTGGAACCACACGATCAAAGCTGCCACATTCTACTGTTTGCCAGGGCTGGAACATATTTGTTCATTTACATTTTCACCAGCTTTCTGGTTTTGATGGTTTCCTTCACTGCCTTAGCTGGGCTGTTCTGGAACTTCTTCTGTAGACCAGGCTGGCCTTGAACTCAAGAGACCTTCATGGCTCTGTCTCCAGAGTACTTGGATTAAAGGTCCACCATGCCTGGACCGAAGCTTTTCTTTAATTCCTTTTCACAAAATGGAAGCTTAGTGGGGTGGGATCTTGCCCTGTGATCACCACTCCCTTAATTCCATTTAATATCCTTAATCTGTTTATCTCCTTGAACACAGGATTTAGCTCCATTCCACTTCCTGGTGCCCGTTAATCCTTGAACCGTACATTTTATACTTTTCCAAACTAGGTGTTGTGTGGCTCACGCTTTTAATCCCAGGACTTGGGAGACAGAGACTGGTGGATCTCTGTGAGTTCGAGGCCAGCCTGGTCTACAAATAGAGTCTAGGACAGCCAAGGCTATACAGAGAAACCCTGTTTCATAGAAACAAAACAAAAACGAAAAAACATTTCGTACTTTTCCTTGCCCAGGTTGCTCGTTTTCATCACAATGCTCTTCATGAGAGTTAACATTAGTTACCATACAACAGAGTCTATACTAGGCTGTTTTGAGATTTCCTTTGCCAATACAATTAATCTAAAACTCTTTACCTTTGCCCCAGGCAAACTTTTCAGAGGTGTAAAAAGCAGCCAAATTCAGTCTCTGAGCCACATACTAAAATCCTTTTCCGAAACCCCTTGAGCCAAGCCCCAGGTCAAATCACCTTCAGCACCATTGTCTTCCATGCTCCTACTACTATAGCCTATTAAGCCACATTTAAAGCATCCAACTGCTTTCCTAATCCAAAGTCTAAAAATCCACATTCTTCCAAACCAAATCATGCTCAGGCCTATCACAGCAGTACCCTACTCTTGATATCAACTTCTGTCTTAGTTAGGTTTTATTGCTGTGAAAAGTCTATATGACCCAGCAACTCTTACAAAGGAAAACATTTAATTAAGATTTGCTTACAATTCCAATGTTTAGTCCGTTATCATCATGGTGAGAAGCACGAAGGCATACATGTAGAATGTAATATTATATTTAATATTCATACCTATGATTATTAAGTTGGTGGAGTTATTCCTTAACCCACCATATTCTAAATAAACACACAGAAACCTGTTAGATTTTAATAAGCCTCAATGCCCTGGAACTAGGCAGATCTTCACCCTCTAAGCTGGCCTTCCGATTCCCAGCCCAAACCCCAGTAAGTACTTGTACCTGTTCCAATTAGGCTCTTCTCTCCACGCTATGCCAATCCTCTGAGCAACCTCCTCCTGGCCATGTGTGCTTCTCATCCTCCATCTTTTTTTTTTTTTTCTTGAAGTTGTATGTTAATTTTTAATTTTTTTTTTAATTTCTTCAAGTTACATCTCAATGGCAATCCCCTCCCTACTCCCCCCTCCAATCCCACCCTCAACCCCCCATCCTCTTCCCTTTTTTTTTTTTAAGTTTAAGGTATATCTTATTTCCCCCAACAGCCCCCCCTTTCAGTCTAACAAATGGCTCTTTCTCTTGTAATAATCACCTGCTCCCTTCTTCCTTCTCTTTCTCTTAGTGCTTCTTCTTCCCACAAGCCCCAGAACCTTTGCCCTACCTACCTCTCTTCCCCAGCCCAGGCTGAAGTCCACTTTATTTAGACAATCAGCAGGCAGGGTTACACAGTTAACATCACTTGGTGTACATGAGTGTGCTCAAAAAGTAAGGAAGATGGGACAAGCAATTAACATTTGAATACAAGCAGCTCCCAGATCACCCCAACACATGCAGGCAGACATGGTGCTTGAAAAAGAGCTGAGGGTTCTACATCTTGATCAACAGGCAACACAAGGACACTGACTCTGATCTACACTGGGTGCGGCTTGAGCATTGAAGACCTCAAAGCCCACCGCAACAGGGACACACTTCCTTCAACAAGATCTCACCTACTCCAACAAAGCCACACCTCCTAATCATGCCACTCTCTGTGGGACAACCATTCAAACACACGAGTCTATTGGGATCATACCTGATCAAACCACCTCAATAGAAATCCCTTCTGAAGGCCTTTCCTAAAACCTCTTTACTACACGGCATTTACCGATGATTGAAATTCTCATAGAATTTCTTGAATTATCTTGTTCAGCTGTATAATTTTCTTGTTTAACTGTATAATTTTCAGATTCTAGTGGCTAACAGACATATCTTTTGGGGGGAGGGGCAGAAAGTATTCTCTTTACTTAGTTGGAAGTTTTCTTTACAGTAATAGGAGGTCTATTACTCTATAAGCTGGATACACACATGCACATACACAATATGGATAACCCTGAGTATATAATGTGTTTTGGGAGATATAAACTTTATCAGGATATAAACAACTTCTGAAGAATTGGTTAAGAGACCACAAGATGGTCCACAAATTTAAAAGATAGTGCATTCTCTGAAAAGTATCTTAGATAATAATTTGAAATTATCTTAGAAACTAAGTGCCATGATTATAGACATTTCTCTTATACTATAGGGTGAAGACATATATAACATTAGGGTCCCATTTATTCTTAGGGTTACTTAAATAGTAATGATTAAAAGAATAAAAGATGAAGCAAATAGAAAACTTCAATATGAGAAAAACAAAATTAAATTTTTGCTAATTAATTTCAGTAATACAATTGATAAACCGTTTAGGATACTGAGCTCATAGGATCATAAGTTTGAGACCCAGCATAGCAAGACCCCATCTCCTATTTAAAAACAAATAAATTCATGAGTTGAGCAAGCCACTAAGTGCTTTCTTTCTGATGTCATTGTTGATCTCGTGTACGGAGGAGTCCTCTTCCTAAGTTCTGTATTCCCCAAGTAGAATTCCCTAAGCTAGGTCAGTCTTCTGTGCTTGGTAAAGGAAATGAAAAAATGTTGACATAGTCTCACATACCCAGAGTAAGAGCAGTTACTTTTCTGTCCAGAGTAACTTTTGTCTAGCATAATAACATCGCATTTCATGTTGCAATGCCCCACCTGTAGCATGTTTGTTGCACAGCTACCAACAGATGAGCTCTACCTTACCCCCCAACAGAGTTCTGGATTTTCCACGAATGTGCAGGACCAGAAGATCGCAAATATGTTTGAATTATCCTTGCCCTTCCGCCAGCAGCATTACCTGGCAGGCCTCGTGTTGACGGAACTTGCACTCATTTTAGACCCTGACGCTGAAGGGTGAGTGGATCTGTTTCACATTCTAGAAAAGCACTTTGGTTTTACGCAGTGGGACAGATCTTGCTAAGATTTAAATTATTAATACTATTTCTGCCTCTTTATTTTTTTTTCTGTTTTTTTTTTTTTTTTTTTCTTTAAGGTCCATAATGCTTTTTATTTTTTTTTTTTTTCTTTTAAAAATTATGTTTATAGCCGGGCGTGGTGGTGCACGCCTTTAATGCCAGCACTCGGGAGGCAGAGGCAGGCAGATCTCTGTGAGTTCCAGGCCAGCCTGGTCTACAAAGCAAGTCCAGGACAGCCAGGGCTGTTACACAGAGAGACCCTGTCTCGAAAAAGCCAAAAAAAAAAAATGGTATTTATATTTTATGTAATCACCTCTGAATTTGAGATTTACACTGATGGTATATCATGGTAGATTCAGTAGCATTTTTAGTAGAACAAGAAACAGTTGTGTGCATTAGTATATGTATGGACTATTTATCAAAATACAATAGGCACTTTTCAGTTAAGGAAAATAGACTTTTTTTTTCTTTAATTCTTTGTGAAAAAAATTTATAATTTGGCATCCTACTATGTAGCATTTTATCTTAACACTTAAAACTTTTATCCTAAAACTTTTAAAAACATTTTTAAAACATTGTATCTTAAAACTTACCTTAAAATCTTTCTAAAATTTCTACTGTTGAGTACACTGTTTTGTTTTGTTTTTTGGAGAATGATTCAAGAAAAGATATCATCTGGTGATTCTCATTTATGAAATACCTTGGTATCTTGTGGGATAGCAGCCCTTCTGGGTGGTACCCATCTTGACACCTGTTTGAAGAATCTGTTTGACTAGACTGATATCATGGCACTAACCTGAATTCTTAGCTTTTTGGAATACTGAGGCCATGGGATCATAAATTTGAGGTCACCCTTGGCAGCATAGCAAGACTCTGTCTCCTGTTCAAGAACAAACCAAATTGAAGAGATGGCTTAGCACTGAAGAGTGTGTTTTGTGCCTCGGGAGGACCTGAGTCCAGATCTCAGCTGGTGTCCTCACTGATGTCAGGTGATTCACAGCTGCCTGTGACTAGCTCCAGATCTGACACCCCTACATGTTTCACAGGATCCCTGCATTCATGTGCTCATTCCCACACACAGTCACATTAAAATAAAAATAAATGCCAGGCGTGGTGGCACACGCCTTTAATCCCAGCACTCAGGAGGCAGAGGCAGGCGGATCTCTGCTAGTTCAAGGCTAGCCTGGTCTACAAAGTGAGTCCAGGACAGCCAGGGCTCTGTTATACAGAGAAACCCTGTCTCAAAAACAACCCCCCCCCCCCAAAAAAAAAAAAGAGATGAAAGAAAAAACAGGTTCAGCCGGGCGGTGGTGGCGCACGCCTTTAATCCCAGCACTTGGGAGGCAGAGGCAGGTGGATCTTTGCGAGTTTGAGGCCAGCCTGGTCTACAAAGCGAGTCCAGGACAGCCAGAGCTGTTACACAGAGAAACCCTGTCTCGAAAAACCAAAAAATAAAAAGAAAAGAAAAAACAGGTTCATTAAGTCCTTAGTAATATGTTAAGGACATAGTTGATACTGAATTATGTTTAAAAGGTCAGACTGTCTGCAAATGAAATATTTGTAGTTTTAAAATAATGAGAACTTAATGTGGAATACACTAATTTAAAGAATTAGTTTCCATTAGAACTGTGGGATTCTGGAGAGATGTTCTCTAGGCTCTATATAAAGTAGGGGCTTGTGTAGACTCTGTACAGAGAGGAATATTTAAATGGCTGAGATTCTGCCTGCCAGTTCTGTTTGCAAGCACTTTCATGTCTTACCATTTGATAAAAATTTATGTCATTTGAAGATAATAAAGGTATCCATTTGTGAGGGAAGAAGATGCTCTACAATTTTTCCAAGTGCACCCAATTTCCTTGATAACTGCAGTACCACAGACATTGGAGTCATTTTAGATGCTCTCCTCTTACCTACCTTCCCTAGGTCACCTGATACAGCCTCAAGAAATTAAATCAGGCCAGGGGGAGGTGCCACAGCACAACTGAGGCTGTGACAATTTAATTGAAAACAATCAAACTTTTTATACCTTTATCAGAAACAATATAATGGCAGTTGCTAGTTATCAGGATACAATGATACTTGCAGGTTATATAGGGTGCACAAAATTAATGTCTAAGACTAATTGTCCTGTCTGGCTTCTATGCTTCCTTGACTTCCAAGGTAACATGCAGAGAAACACGAGCAAGGCCTGGACGCTTCACAGCCTGAGGGAGTGCATAGGTCTCTCAGGAACTGGAAGGAGCCATGGACTCTAATCTGAAAAGCCTATGACACATGCCTCTCAAGGCAGTGAGGCCAAGCCAACATCATGATTCCCAGAAAGTTGTATTTCTAGGGTTTTTACGTGGTCAGGATGATTTTAGTTGTAAGAAACTGAAAATTCTTCTTCAAACTGGCTTTGCTAAAGGAAATAAATTTATTCATATCTGGAAAGAGATTGTGTAATTCATTCTTCAACTAATTGATTTATCACGATTAACCTCAGGAGTGGTCGTCACCTCTACTCTGACTGCATGGTGGTTTCCACCTAGTTAGGATTAAATACTACCTTTGTTCATGGCTCAAAGGGGAGATGGTGAATGAATTCCTTTTCCCATGAAAGTATAAATCCTTCCCGCAGGCTGACTGCAGTCAGCTAGATATTTTGATTGATTACTGATGTGTAAAAGAAACAACATTATAGGAATTGTATATCCTTTATGTAGGACACTACTGAAACCTAGGCAGCATGCATGTCCCAGTATCAATCCATCCAAGTTCAACTAAGAATTTCTTCCCCTCTGGCTCAGAATAAGTTGACTATCTCCAGTTTCAGCATCAGACCCTATCTAAATCGGCCTTGCTGCTTCAAATGGCCAGTTGGCTACTTTATTTGTCTGCAAAGATACAACCTTTAATGAACTCAGCTTTTCTCAGTAGAGAAAGCCTGACAATAATAAACACTTCTTGGCAACACAGTTGATAGGTTTTATATGTAATAATGTGATGCTTATCGAGAAATTTGCTGCTGATTCTTCTTGAAGCTGGAATGTTGATCTTTGGCTCTTGGAAAGATGTTTGCTGAGTTCTGTGACTAATGATTGTGTTTACTGTCGCCTTTCTCTGTGTATTTAGACATTCTAGCCCGTGTGCTGCATATTAGAAGAACCATCGGCCTATAGCCTTAGCTTGTATTCTTGTTTGTTTCAACCTTCTCTTTTTCTTTTCTATGCCCACTCCATTAACAGATTCTGCATCTCTCCACAACCTATCTCCAGTTCAGCCACTTCTTTCCATTCCTGCTTCTACTGTAGCTAATTATGCTTCCTTCTTAAGTCTCTAAAGTCATTTTCGACATAGTAGCCTGGATATTCTTTTTAAATGGGGTAAGGTTATGGTCTGACTTGCTTAAAATTACCCTCACTCTCTTCCTGTAAGTTAAATGCCACTTAGAATAAAACCCAGACTTTTAGGAATAGTCCTGAAATCTCTGCCTTGCTATATTGTCTGTTTCTTTAATGCGACAAGTTCATACATTTGGGCCTTGACACTTGCATTTTTCTCTGCCCAAAGCAGTTCTAGAATGGCCTACTGTCTTCACATAGCCATTCCTGCTTGTAGTTTTCAGGTCTTCTCTCAGAACAGGATATTCCTGTTGAAGCTCTCATTGCCTGCTAAATTATAGCCCTGTTGCCCTTGCTACATTCATTCTTAGCATGAGAGCAGATGACAGTGTTTCCTGCTCAGTTTTGTATTCCTAGAACTTTAGAGTTTGTCTGATGTTTTCTCAGTAACTGGAGGCTCAGCTCATCTAAGATAAACCATTCTTACTTTTTAGCTTGATTGTGACAAGTTCATTTCTGCCTTTGGGCTTTAGCAATTGAATTTTGTGTCTAAAACAATCCTTGAATGACCCTAAGCTGGCCGTATACCTGTATTACAGTCTTACAGGTTATACAGAGATACTACGCAGGGTACATTGCCAGATCCTTAAGGGGAGTGCTTATCTTGTGACTCCATCTGCTTCCTAAGTAGTCAGAATTATTCCGTGATTGGCAGTAATACTATGTTGTATAGTTAGCCAAAGATGTCCTTGTCACAAACTTCCATTCTAGTCAGAAAGTTGACAGGAATAGTCTAATCGAGGCGCAGATGTTCCTGTCTTCTGAAGAGCTGCTGTCCCAGCTTTCTATCGCTGTGATGAAATGCCATGACCAAAAGCAACTTGGGAAGGAAAGGATTTATTCGGCTTACATGTCCAGGTCACAATCCATCATAAAGGGAAGTCGGGACAGGAACTCGCAATTTGCTTTCTTATGGCACCCAGAGCCACCAGCCCAGAGGTGGCACCTGCTTCAAGGGGCTGGACCCTCCACATCAATCACCAATAAAGAGAGTGCCCCCACAGACATGCCTACAAGCCATTCTGATGGAGGTGTTTTCTTAGTTGAGATTTGCCCGACCCAGATGATTCCAGTTTGTGTCAAGTTAACAAAAAACTAACGAACATAACTCTGTACTGTGATTAAATGTTAATTTTGTAGGGCATAGATTTTTGGAAAATGAGAAGATTTATACTTTATTGATATGTTACTGTCTATAATAATGCAAAACTTTGTGTGTGTGTGTGTGTGTATCTGTTTTTCTCTGGCTAAAATAAACTCCTTAAGAACAAGAGCAGCATCTTAATTCAGACAGCAAAATGGGATAGGAGCTGGGACAATAGCTCAGTGGGAGCATTCATGTGTAGCATGCGTAATACTCTGTCAGTCATTAGCACTGAGTATGGTATAATTACACATTTAATACTTTAGTGTGATTAGGTAATAAAATACATGAGAAGGCTTCATAAAAACAGAGTTTAGACAGGTTGGAGTCTGAGTGGGACAGCTGCTGAGAGGTTCCAAGTGCCTGTCCAGGCCCGAGAATCACTGTGGTGAGAACATACACAGCAGAGGTTGGGAAGCTGAACCTGGGAACGCCACCTGCTAATTAAATGCAGCAGGACACACATCATGGGGAGACATGAAAGTAGGAGAGGAGCTTGTTGTATGTGAGGCACACATTGAAGTTGTAAAAGAAAGTAAAGCTTAAAGAGAATCAGCATTTGGATTAGCTTCTTAGGAAGAGCTGTTAGGAAGAGCATCAAGCAAGGAGTCAGCAATGAGGACTGAAACATGTCTCTGAATATCATCTTGACAATATTTGAATGTATACCTTATTAATAAACCTATAATTAAAATTAAGATGTGGTTTCAAAATAGGAAAGGCTTGCTTGAAATGGGAAGAATTTGGACAAGATGGTCATTGAAGGTGTTGAAGGGAAATGGGGTTCACTGACAACATGGGGATAGCCTTTTCTGAGATCAAAAACAAAGATTGTTTCATGGGTATAGGGATGGACATGTTTGGGGGCTGCAGGGTTGGCCTGTCAGTTAAGAGCATGTCCTGCTCTTGCAGAGGTCCTGAGTTTGGTTCCTAGCACCCATGCTATATGGCTCCCAACCACCTGTAACTCCAGCTCTCGGGGATCTTATGCCCCTGCTGGCCTTCATGCCCACCCTCCACACATCACATTTACATATATATAAATATAAAGGGAATAAAAAAATTTTTTTCAGAAGAGATGAGCATATTTAAAAGACCTGGCCAGAGCAGACCCAGAGTGGCTCTTTCCTAAGACAAGTGTGAGTTCTGCAAGGACAGGCATAGAAGCTGCTGCCTGCTGCAGCTTAAGGGCCAGTCAAAGTTGGAGTGGGTGTAATTTAGTGAAAATGGCTTTCATGGTCAAAGCACCTTCAGTCTATGAAGAGAACCAGTGTGTGAAGAGGACAGGAACCCTTGTTACAGTGCTTGCTTGCCTAGGGCAGAAAAACCAGAAGGGCCAAGTGAGACTCATGAGCAAAGAGGTTCTGTTGGAAATAGAGGTACGGGGGCTGGAGAGATGGCTCAGCAGTTAGGAGCACTGGCTGCTCTTCCATAGGACCGGGGTTCAAATCCCAGCACCCACATGGCAGTTCACAGCTGTCTGTAATTGCTGGGTGTGGTGACACATGCCTTTAATCCCAGCACTCGAGAGGCAGAGGCAGGAGGATCTCTGTGAGTTGAAGACCAGCCTGGTCTAAAAAGTGAGTCCAAGACAGGATATACAGAAACCCTGTCTCAGAAAGACTAAGGGAGAGAGAGAAAAAAAGTTAGAGAGAGAGAGAGAGATATGTCAAAGGGAATCCCAGCCTGTTGATTATATAGAATCTGTCAGATGATTTTTCTTTCAAGAAAAAAAACAAGTAATAGAAGCAACGGAGAAAGCTTGCTCATTCAGTAAGAGGGTTGCCATTCAAGTGTGAGGGGCTGAGTTTGGATTTCCAGTACCCACAGAAAAAGCAAGGCACAACAGCATTTGCGCATAATCCCAGCACTGAGAAGGTGGCGAGAGGATAATTCCTGCAGCTCACTGACCAGCTAATCTTGCCAAATTGGTAACTTCAGGGCCAGTTTGAGACCTTGCCTCAAAAATTAAAATGGAAAACAATTAAGGAAGACATCTGTTGATCTGTTGTCCATCTCTGATCTCCACATATCTATGTCTTAACCCCCACACACCCATGCCTGACACCCACACACCCATGACTGACACCCACACACCCATGCCTGACACCCATACACCCATACCTGACACCCACACACCCATGCCTGACACCCATACACACTCATGCCT
>CAJQZJ010000836.1:240694-264180 GCA_907164525.1 Lophiomys imhausi
CTGACACCCATACACACTCATGCCTGACACCCACACACCCATGACTGACACCCATACACACTCGTGCCTGACACCCACACACACTCAGCCTCACTCCCACACACATGTGCCTTACACATGTGTTCCTTAAACATGTACACAAGGAATTGTGCATATACTTGTGCCACATACATAACAAAATAAAAATGAAAGGAAGTAATGTTTTTCTTAAATGTAAAAAGTTCATATTTGTTGGAATAAAAGTTAAAGCTACTACAGAATTGTTACTGCAGAGCCAGTGAGATGGCTCACCAGGTACAGTGTGTGCCATGCAAGCTGACAACCTGAGTCCAACCCCAGTACCCATGAAAAGGCGAAGGGAGAGAAGTGACACCATAAATTGTCCTCTAACCTGCACATGCACCATGGCACATGTGCCACCCCTGTCTCATTACACATAATAATAATGAGTTATATCATCGAGTTTGGTTTACTCTTAAGTGAATTGATAAAGTGCTTCCTTTTCCTACTGTATGTACTTTATACTATTTACATATTTTCCATACTTAAAGTATTTTATAGGAATGAACACAAAGAAATAAAGCTGGCAGAGTTAAGAAATTAAACAAGGTTGATTAGGTGCCATTGCTTACTATTTGTTTTGAAGACATTACTAATGTCTGTGACCTTGTTGCTTTTCCTTCTTCTCTTCTTTTTAAATAGACTGTTTGGATTGCATAAGAAAGTCATCAATATGGTACACAACTTACTGTCTAGTCACGACTCTGACCCACGGTACTCTGACCCTCAGATAAAGGCTCGGGTGGCTATGTTGTACCTTCCGCTGATTGGTATCATCATGGAAACTGTACCTCAACTGTATGATTTTACAGGTACTTAATATAATTAATGCAGTTTTCAAACCTTGTTGTCTAAAAGTTGTAGAAATGCCTTTTAAGTTTAAGCAAATATAAAGGAAATATATCCTGGGGCTGGAGAGATGCTCTGGTTAAGAGCACTGACTGCTCTTGCAGAGGATTCATTCCAAGTACTCAGTGGTGCTCACAACCAGATCCAGGACACTCTTCTGGCTTCTGTGGGCACCAGGCACATGCGAGGTATACATACGTGCAAGCAAAACACCCATACATATAAAAATAAAATAAAATAATTTTAAATGCACCTGACTGTAAATAGCCATGTTTAACCATGTTGTTAAAACCTTTTGAGTATTTGAGAAGATTCATTGTGAGATTTCCATAAGAAAGTCTTAGGAAGATTTCTAAATTATTAGTTTATAGCAGTTTATACCTGCCTTTCAGAAAATACAGTTCTTCTTGTATGCATGTGTATTGTGCATATTAAGAAAAAATAGTTCTTGACTTCTATCTACCACCCTGATGGTCAGCTTTATTCAGAGATGTGTAACTAAGTGTTCAACTGCACATCAAGAATTACAGTTATTCTAAATTAGTATGTTGAGACTATACTGCTCCTTAAAAACTAGAACCTACAAAGTTTCGTTCATCTTTGACTATTTAGAAGGTCCTTAAATGCACAGTTTAGATTGTAATAGTATTTAAGCTAGCAATTAGCCTGATAACGTACTTTTAGTTTAATGAAGTAAAAAACATTTCCTGAATTCCTGATATGTATTGGGAAATAACTCTTTGTAAGAGATTAGTAAAGTATAACCTCCCCAGGTTTGGATCACTGAATTATTTCCTGAATGAAAGCAGGAAAGTTCGCAATGTTAGATTTTTCTTTGGAACTAGTCAGTGCAGGTATCCTTTAGAAAGTACTAGAATAGAACTGAGTTAAGGTTTAAATGCTTAAAAATAAATGAATCCTGATGATAAAAATTGATAGTGTCTTAAAAAAAACATGAATTTAAACTGAAAAATTTTCAAGATTTGCTACTATTTGAAAAAAAAAAAAACCTCAGACAAGCTACATAGTCTAGAAATGTCACACACACACAAACAAACAAACAAGAGAAAGTCAGATATATGACCAATGATAAAATATAGGTAATGGTCTTTCCAAAGCTATTTTCTGCCACAATGTATATAAATCTATTATGAAAAGTTAAAATTTATTTTGAAAATAGACACAGTATGTATACACAGTTAAAAGACATATAAATAAATACAAAATGCAGGATTAAAACAACAGCATCTGGACCCCAGGAGCCTGGCCCAAATACCGTTAGCCCGCCTTCAGCTCGCACAGATGAGCAGGCTCTACTTTCCTCCATCCTTGCCAAGACAGCTGGCAACATCATTGATGTGTCTGTTGCAGACTCCCAGGGCGTAGAGCAGTATGAGTACATGGACCGGGTGCTTAGCAGTAGGCTGACCCATTGGAAGAAGCTGCCACTTCCGACTCTCACCAGCCAGCCCCACCAAGTGCTGGCCAGCGAGCTTATCCCCTTCTCTGACTTGCACCAGGTGTCCAGTATAGCTGCATATGCCTACAGTGTACTTCCTTGAATCTCTGTGGTTGCAAATGAAGAGCTGGTTGTTCAGTTTGGAATCCCATGAAGAGAGGGGTTCTGGGACAGCTCTTCCCTCTTCTTCATCCTGTCTCTGCCTCACCTCTTCTGGCCCCCAGCTTCATTGTGGCTTTCTACAGTACCTAACCTGTTATTAATCACAGACAGGAAAGAATAAGGCTAGAAGCTGGAGCAAGTGAGGACAGAGCAAGGGAAAGGGAAACCAATTTCCATCAGCCTTCAGGCTCTGGCTAGGGTGAGGTTGTAGCTAAGAGGACAGGGCCTGGGAGATCTTCACAGTCATTTGGAAGATGAAGCTGACACTGGAAGACCTAGGAGATCACCTTCCCACCCTTTCTCTTGGCCTCAGATTCAACCCCTGTCCTTTTTCCTGACTTGGTGGCGCTCATAGCCACTTTGCTAGGGATTATGACCAGGATCTAGATGTGCTTGTGTCTGAATTGAGTTTGTATTTCTAGCATCCCATAATATTATCTGTCATGTACCAAGTTGTTTGAAAAACTGTTTTCCTTGAGACTTACAGGATGCAGCCCTGTGTTTTGTCATTCACAACTTTGTAAATACCTTATTTTACATGGTTTTACATGTCTAGTTTTTTTGTTTTTATTTGTCACCCCTCGATAAAAAAAAAGTATATTCATTTGTTAAAACAAAAACCCCACAAAAGCAGCAGTATCAATTAGTTCTGGCACATACTATAATAGTACTATAATAGCTGTATAGCTGTCTCCTTTGGCTAGCACAATGAGCCTCAATGTTGAGAGCATGCTGTGACACTAATTGTCTCTGCCTAAGCAGTCTTCACAACCAGTAAATGACCTCTGAAAGCAGAAAGCAGTTCTCACTGCTACCAGTATCATGTTATCGGTAAGACTGCCAGTCAACCACAGGCTGTTAGTAGCTAAGTCTGGGGAGAGTAAAAATTACACATGGATTTTTGACTCTGGGAGTCCTAACCCGTGTGTTCTCCAAGAGTCAGCTGTATGTCTATATTAATGCGTTTTCTTTTAAAGAATTATGGGAAATAATAAAAGAGGGCATGCTTACTAAAGTTCTCTTCGTTTTTTCCCTTCAGAAACACACAGTCAGCGAGGAAGGCCGGTTTGTCTGGCCCCCGAGGACTGTGACAGTGAGACTGGGAGCACGATAAGCCAGACAGTCGCCATGGCGATCGCGGGGACCTCAGTCCCTCCTCAGCTCTCAAGGCCTGGCAGTTTCCTCCTCCCTTCAACGGTAAGACGAACCTCTTAGGAAAAGTAGGGATTTTTGTTTTGTTTTTCTTGAATACCAAATACAAAGAGGTGTCTGTTGCATAAACCAATGCAAAAGTGTTCTGAGCTCTGTGGAAATACTACCTTTCCCAGAATATTTGCCATGCACCAAGTTGTTTGAAAAATTGTTTTCCTTGAGACTTACAGGATGCAGCCCTGTGTTTCGTCATTCACAACTTTGTAAATACCTCATTTTATGTAGCTCCTTTCCTTCATTTTTGAAATTTACATTATCGGTCCTAAGAAATACTCTGAAATTAACAATTAATCTTGAAATTTCATGCCTTTTAAATTTAGCAAAGTAATCTGTGAAGATCTGTGTGCCTTTTTTCCTCCCCTAATGGGGAAGGCTATGGGAGCAGGGAGGACACAAACCATCCTGGAGCCAGTTCACATTCTTAGAGCTGAATGTTACATCTTTCAGAAAACACTGTGATATATATGGATGCTGCCATGCCTGGCAGCTTATTAATAGCTCTATGTGCTCCAAGTAGACTTATGTAAGTGTACAGTTTAGTAGTTTTAGTTATTTATAAAGCTGAGCGCTTTCTCCACATAATACTTTGATAACATTTCCATCTTCCCAAAAAGAGCCTTTATCTGACATCCCTTTATTTCTACCAACCCCAGCAAGACAGTGACTAACCTACTTTCCATTTTTGTAGACTTAAGGGTCATTTCATATAAATGAAATTGTATGCTGTGTGACCTTTGTGTCTCCTTTCTGTCACCATACACATTCATGTTTTCAAGATTTCTGTATTCATTCAGCAGCATGTATCTATGGCTCTTTTCTTTTTAAAGATTTATTTTATTTATTTTATGCATATGTGTGCTCTATCTGCATGTACACCTGCATTCCAGAAGAGGGAACCAGATCACATTGTGGATGGTTGTGAGCCACCATGTGGTTGCTGGGAATTGAACTCAGGACCTTTGGAAGAGCACTAGGCAGTGCTCTTAACCGCTGAGCCATCTCTCCAGCCCCATGGCTCTTTTCTTTTTAAATTACCAAATAATATGGCATTGTGTTGATGTACCCAGATTTCATTTATCTGTGTTTCAGTTGGTTAACATTTAGATACTTCTGGTTTTGGCTGTTAAGAATAGTAAATGCTGTCGTGAACACTGTGTGCAAGTTTTTCTTTATCTCGTGTAGAAACCTTGGAGTGATTCTGCTGGACATCTCTGCAGTTAACATTTTGAGAAGCTTAGCCCTTCATAAATGGCATGAGTGTTCCAATAAGTGCTCAGCAGCACATCCTCTTTTGTGTGTTCTTTGGAGAAAGGGCTGTTCAAATACTTTGTCTTTTACTGAATAGATAAGAGTGTTCTTCATATATTTTAGGTACAAATCCCTTACATGATTTGCAAGTACTTCCTTTTTTCTATGGATTATTGTTTCTGTTCGAGATGATAGTGTTTCAAATGTAACAATTTGAGGGAGGTTGTAGGAAATTTTTAAAATTGGTGAGGTGCTTCATCTTTTATCATAACCGTGTGCCCAGCGGCCTTTCAAAGGGTGAGCAGTGTGCTTGCTGTAAAGCCTATGGCCTTTTCAAGATGACAGGCCTACCTGTTCTTTCCCAAAGATGAGTCCTTATTCCTAATATTCAGGAATAGTATAGGTTAAAATTATTTGTAGACAAATCATTATAGTATTAGAAATACCAAAACACTTTTGTGGAATGCTGAAAAAGCTGAATTCTTTTCAAGGGTGTGAATTGAATTGTTTCAGCCAGATGTAACAATTTTTTTTAATGTAATTTTGATGATCTCCAATTAATTGATATTTCTTGTGTAGTATGCTTTTGGTGAGAATTCCGTGTAGAAAACTGTATAAAGTGCATGTACAAAGTCTAATCATAAGACAAGCCTCATGATGCATGTCTGCAATCCCAGCACTTTGGTACATACAACCAGGTCCTGTTTGACAGTTTAGTTTGTTTCTTTCCATTCGTTTTCCAGAATTGGTCGTGCTGACTAGGATATCAAGTACAGTGTAATACTCAGCATCTTTTAAAAAGTTTTCAGCACTTTATTGTTGAATGTATGGTCTGTGTTATAAAGTAGATTATTAATTAGTAGTTGACTAAGTAGATAATAAGATCTCTCGTCAGCGATGTCATAAATAAGTTCACGTGCTTGCTTTTCATATAAACCTCATTGTGTTGCCCTGGTATAGATCAGATTGAAAACACCTTTCAACCTTATGTGCCATAAATAAACATAGCATTTTTACTATATGTGTATCAGTTATTTTTCTTTTGCTGTGATGAAACACATGACCAAAGACTACTTAAGGAAGAGTTTATTTTACTGTAAACCTACAGAGAGATAGCATTCCATGACAGCAAACAGAGACATAGCAGCAGGAACAGGAAGCTGAGAGCTCCCACCTCAGCCATGAGCATGAAATAGAGAAAGCAAACTGGAAATGGCACCAGGATTTTCCTCTTAGAGCCTGCCGCAGTGATGTATTTCCTCCATCAAAGCTACACTACTAAAATGCTTTCAAACAGTTCCACCAACAGGGAACCCAGTGTTAAATGCCAGAGACTGTGGAGGACATTCCCATTCAAACCTCAGAGGATGGCTTAGCACTCCCCTTTCTCTCGTTGGCTATTTTTAAGAAACAGTGCTCCTCTAAACTTTGTAAACATTATTTTACTATTAGTTTTTTATTCATACTACCACTTACTCTGAGAGAGTTGCTTTGCTCATCATCTCTGATGTTCTGTGGTCTGTTCTTTGGGTTTTAAGAGTAGAAACTTGGTTTTCTCTTTATGCTTTCTCCTAACATGTACTGTTTTCTGTTGGCAGTTCTGCCACATTAAAGCAAATGTCTGCTGCTGTTCATTAAACTTTAAACTTTAGGATTCTGTATGTCTGACTTTCCCATGTTATCAAAATCAAGTGGTTCCTTTGGAGTAGTTTATTTTTAAGAAAATTCTACTTTAAAGTATTTATTTGTTTGTTCATTTGATTTGAGACAGAGCCTTGCCTGAAGCCGATAAGTGACTCAGACTAGCCTCAAGTGTGGAGGCCTTCTACCTGGGTTGCCCTCGGCTCCGCCGTACCATTTCCTGCCTGGCACCAATACCGGAGTTACAGGTGTGTGCCAACAAAAAACAAATGGTCGCTGGTCAGTGGGTCTCACGCTATTATTCTTTGTTTTCAGAGTGGCAGGCAGCATACCACCTTCTCACCAGAATCAAGCCGGAGCCTTTTGATCTGTCTGCTGTGGGTTCTCAAGAACGCAGATGAAACAGTTCTGCAAAAGTGGTTCACAGACCTCTCGGTCCTCCAGCTGAACCGACTGTTAGATCTGCTTTACCTGTGTGTATCTTGCTTTGAGTACAAAGTAAGTAGCCATTACACCATTGAAACTTATCAGGAAGTAAAATGATGTAAAAAGGAAGAAGGAAACGTCCTCAGTATCTCTTCTCACGTTTAAATTTTAGGGGAAAAAAGTGTTTGAAAGAATGAATAGTTTAACTTTTAAGAAATCAAAAGACATGAGAGCCAAGCTTGAAGAAGCCATTCTGGGGAGCATTGGTGCCAGGCAGGAAATGGTACGGCGGAGCCGAGGGCAGCTCGGTAGGTGCATCTTCTCCTCTTGGTGAGGGCTGCGTCACCTCCAAGAACTGTGTTCTGTAGTCACCACTGCTGCAAGTACACAGTGACCTTCAGAAACTCTTTGAACGTAACTGAGTCAATGTGGTAATTGCTCCTCTGAAGATGCTAGTTGAAATTCTGACTTAGGATAATAGGCATGTGTCCTACTTTGCTGTGACGGTCTGTTTTTCCCTGTGAATCAGTGGCATTCCTTCCCTCTCCTTTTACCAATAGATAGTTTAGATTTAGGACAAATTTGAGCACAAAGGACAGAGATTTATGTGCAGCCTCTGTGCAGATACATGCATAGCTTCCTCCATTATCAACATCTTCTTTCAGAAGATGTTGAGACACATTTCTTTCAGTGGGTGGTCTAGCCCTAGAACTGACTTTGTAGAACAGGGACCTCAACTGTTGGTGATCCTCCTGCCTCACTCCTCAAGTATTGGAATTATGGTTGTGTGCCACCATATCTGGCCTATGAATTATAATTGTTAATTAAAATTTTCTGACATTCCATTAGCATAGATCATTTATTTAAGTAGCTTTTATAATGATGAGTAAGACACACTCTGGCTGGGAAAGAAATAATAGAGCTCAAACTGACATTCCCAGCATGGAGGTAGGCAAGAAGTTCTGCCCCTAGCATAAAAGCTATTGGCATTGGTAGCTATTGGGAGTGGGTGAATCAGTTTCTTTAAAGATGTGATCCCAGTATGTTGGCCATGCTCCATAGCAAGCTATCCACCCCAGAGTATTTAAGTAACACAAATTGAACTCAGTGGGTTAAAAGGAGAGAAAGAACCAGACATGGTGGTGCACACCTTTAGTCCCAGCACTCAGGAGGCAGAGGCTGGCGGATTTCTGTGAGTTCAAGGCCAGCCTGGTGTACAGAGTCCAGGACAGTCAGGGTTACACAGAGAAGCCCTGTCTCAAAAAACAAACAAAAATGGAGAAAAAGAACATTGATGTGAGGTGAGTAGGAAGTTAGGAAGAGGTGGTAAATATGATCAAAATATATTTCAAAATAGGTCTGGAGAGGTGACTCAGTGATCACTCATACACTCTTGCAAAGGACCCAAATTGAGGTCTCAGCACCCACATGTAATTTCAGTTTCCAATCGATTCATTGTCTCAGTCCTCCATGAGCACCTACCCTTTAGTACATAGACAAACACATAATTAAAATAATAATGATAATAAATCTTTAAAAATGTTTCAAATTTAAAAATTCAAAAAGGAAAGAAAAAACGCAATACGAAAGCATAGAGATTTGTCCGTCATTATATAAAATGATCTGTTTCTTAGTATTTTTCAAATTCCTATTTGAACTCTGAACTTTGACCTTCATTGTTCTTCTATCCTCTCAGACAGTTTAAGTCTCACTGCTAGCAGAAGTGAGTCTTCATTTCTGAGTTGGAATCTGATTCCATCACACCAGTCTCGGGGCTTTCTCCACTCAGGATACATTTCTGGTGCCTGTCTCTTTTAAGACTAGCCCTGCTATCCAGTCTGCCTTTAAACCTGAAACCCCAGGAAGAAGCGCCTTTCCTCCCCGACCCTTTTCCTAGAGAACCAGGAAGTAAACCAAAGGAAGCAATTGGATAGTACTCTTGTGGAGGACACAAGTTTAGTTCTCAGCACTTAGGTTAGGCAACTCACAGCCCCCTGCAACCTCACTTTCCCCCCTCCCAGTCTCCCTCTGTCTCCCCTTCTCCTTCTCCCTCTGTCTCCCTCCATCTCCCCCTTCCATTCCCCCCTCTTGTGTACACAGAGAATATCTTTTTTTTTCTTTAAAAAAGAATTTAATCTTATTCTGTGTATTTTTTAATCTGTGTGTAGGTGGTGTATGTTTATTTGCATGTTTGTGTCTGTGCATGTGTGTAGGCTGTGCATGTGTATATATGTGCACTACATGCATGTGTGGAGGCCTAAGATTGATGTGAGAATCTTCTTCAGTCATTTCTCCTTATTCTTTTGAGGCAAGATCTTTTAGTTAACCCAGAGTCCTCCAGTATGACCACCTTGCTAGCCAGCTTGCTCCAAGGGTCCCCTATCTCTGCCTCCCGAGGCTAAAATTACCAGCAAGCTACCACAGCTGCCCATCATGTGTGGGGGTTCTGGGATTATGAATTCTTGTTCTCTTGCTTGCATGGCAAACACTTCAATCATGGAGCCGTCTTCCTGGTCCCTATTATGCTTTGTATGGATACTCAGTATATTCTAGATACTTTATTACATGCTGAACAGATGGACATTATTTCTGTCAAGTCACTTGTTTTTATATGAATAAATAGTATTTATTCATTTAAGAACACCTCCATGAGCTCAGGATGGAGCCCAGGATGGTAGCTCACATTTGTAACTCCAGCACTTGGCAGACTGAAGCAGGAGGATTATGTTAAATCATGACCAGCATTGGCTGCATAGTATATTCCTGGCCAACCTGAGCTACAGAATGAGGCCCTTTCTCATTAAAAATTTATAATTAATATTATGAACAAAAGTAAATACTTAGGCAAGGATAGAGGGTAGGGTAAGTTCCATGAAAAGGTAGTGAATGATTGCTTACCCAGTAGAAGTTTATGAGCAAGCCAATCAAACAAAAGTCTTGGTCGCCATTGTGTAAGTCCTAAATCAGGAGCATGTTTAGTGGAGCTATTCAATCCACCCATGCCCACCGGGAGAGCAGCAAGTGAGTGGATGATTAAACACTCACAGGAATGAGGCCATTCCATTTGGCTTCATAACAAAACCTAGATTAGATCCTTTCTTTGCTTATTTAAGAAGATAGGTTTTTCCTCCCAAGAAATATCCTATATAAAAAAATATTTTCTCCTTAGTTATTGTGAAAACTTTTAAATAAAAATCACCACGGGGGGGGGGGAATTCACCACTGGGGGCTGGAGAGGTGGCTCAGAGGTTACAAGCACTGGCTGCTCTTCCAGAGGTCCTGAGTTCAATTCCCAGCAACCACATGGTGGCTCCCAACCATGGTGTCCTTCAGGCATACATGCAGACATAGCACTATATACATAATAAACCAACAAATCTTTTTTAAAAAGAAGAAGAAAAAAAATCACTACTTCCCAGTTCTTCTATTTGTACTAAAAGAAGTGGCTGTTTATAAAATTAAGGATACCCACTATTTCTTGAATGTTTTCAAATATGTATATATGGAGTCCAACCATATACCATTTTGAAATTGGTTTGACAGAGAGGAGTCCATCTGGAAGTGCCTTTGGAAGTCAAGAAAACCTGCGGTGGAGAAAGGATATGACTCATTGGCGTCAGAACACAGAGAAGCTGGATAAGTAATATGACTTCTATTGTGTTTGTGGGCTGCCTAGATCTTCAACACAAAACTGTTCCTTTTAGCTTTTTATTTTTATTAGGCAATCATATCTTAGAAGATAAGTGTTTATGTTTGCTTTTAAGTTTTAAATTTAAAACTGAGTGAGAAAGTAATCTTACATGTTCTAGTAAAATACATTGCATATTTAAAAACTCATTTTTAAATAAATAAAGCAAACTTATTCACCCAACTAATCCTCCATGAAAAATGTACCTGACAACTGATTTCAGCATCAAATTGTTTTGTTTGTTTTTTTTCCTTGCTTTATTGAGTTATAATTGGCAAAAATGTATTTACACCATACAATGTGAGTTTTTAGTATGTATATACAATTGTGTAATGATTATAATCAGGTTTGTTAACAGTATTTATTGCCTTTTTTTCCCTAAGTTTTGTTTCTAATGTATGATTCCATCCAGTCTTGTTTTAGAGTTAAATTACCTTCTGAGAATATTTGTATGAATAGAAAAGAGGAAATTAGATAAAATATTAGAAAAAATCAAGTGCTTTTACTGTTGTTAGTAAATACATTGAAAATGTTTGGAATCTAGAGTTGGTACTCTCCTTCTGAACGAGGTTTTGCCGGCAGCAGTCCTAAGTGCAGCGCACATAGCACCCCCTACTGTCCCTGCTGGTGGTTGTGCAGAGTGTTTGCTGAAGGGCTGAGCAGCAGAGCAAGCACGCAAGGCACTTTGAGCCTTTGTTGGGGACAGTGTACGTGTTGTTAGGCATGGTGTCACTAGGGAAGCAGAGGAAAGTAAATCTCTGAATTGGAGGCCAGCCTGGTCTACATAAAGAGTTCCAGACCGGTCAGGGCTACACAGTAAGAACCTGCTTAAAACAAAAAAAAGAAAGATGTGTATGTTACTAAACAGTCAACAAGATGTAGGGAAACATTTTAATTTATGTTCAAACAAATCTTAATAGTTTCAAGGTTTTTGTTTAAATGAGTCTTTTTTTTTTTTTTGGTTTTTCGAGACAGGGTTTCTCTGTGTATCCTTGGCTGTCCTGGACTCACTTTGTAGACCAGGCTGGCCTCGAACTCACAGAGATCCGCCTGCCTCTGCCTCCCAAGTGCTGGGATTAAAGGTGTGCGCCACCACCGCCCGGCTTAAGTGAGTCTTTTTAGTCGTTTTTTTACTTGTGGCCTTTTTTGAAAGATAAGTAAGTATTTCTTACAATATTTTGCATTAGGTCAAGAGCAGAGATAGAGCATGAAGCACTGATCGATGGGAACCTGGCTACTGAAGCAAACCTCATCATCTTAGACACATTAGAGATCGTTGTCCAGGTAAGGGAGGCACGAGGGACTGGAGAGTCAGTGTGAACCATGTGTCCATGCTCGGTCATCAGTAGCAGCCATGTACTTCTGAGTAGTTGGTGATTCTCTAATTATGAATTCTGTTTCTTCCCACAGTTTTCAAATGTTTATTCTTTGAGGATGTTTATAAAATCTACATTTGTTTGTCATATTCAAGGCCTGGTCTTGTGTTTCTAACAACCACTGTGTATTAATATTTATTTATATATATTTATAATTATTTATATGTATTTACTATTATATACTCTATTATATAAATACGCTGGAATATATTTAACGTGCAACAGAACTATTCTTTCTGTGTTTATTCTGTATCTTCTATGTATTAAGCAGTGGTTTAGGTTTTTTATATGTAATTACCTTACTTGGTAACTTTACATAAATATAAAGCACTTTGCAGTAGCCTTCTAGACAGTATTACCCTGTTAGTAATAGCAGCCATTTATGAAGCTTTTCAAGTGCTAAGCACTTCACAAGTTTTAACATAATTACTTGGTCTTTATAAGAAAGAGGCAATTGAAATTATCGTTGCCTCCATCTTGTAGATAACAGTAGTTAGCCTCAGATGTTTAAGCAGTGTCCCATGATCACACAGGAAGTAAGTAGAAGAACCAGGATGTGAATCCATTACCAAGATACCCCAGTTGTTTCAGTAAATGTGTCTCTCACTCATGTGTGCCATTCCCCTCTGCTACCATCACTCTGTCCTATTGTTAATTCAGTGTTGTTATAATGCCTTCCTACTTCATAATGTTCTGTATTCTCTTTTTAGTCTATTTTCACTTTCTTGAGATTATTTTTCTTTTCTTTTACTGGCTGCTATCATGATGAAAAAATTAAAAACATAAAACTTTCAGTATTTCTTGGGATTGGAGAGATGGCTCAGCCTTAAGAGTACTTGGTGTGCCATCACGAAGAGCGCAGATCATACTCCGGCACCCACATAACAAGCCTGGCGTCTAGCACATACCTGTAGCCCCAGTTCCAAAGGACATGAAGACAGGGGGATCACTGAGGTTTGCTGGCTTTCAGCCTAGCCGGGAGAATTCAAGCCCAAGGTTCAGAGAGAACCTGCCTCAAAGGAATAGTCAGAGCAGAGCGTGGTGGAAGACACTCAGCACCCTCTTCCAGCCTGCATACCGATACACATATACCATGCAGACAGGCACATAATTTGACAAATAAATAATAAATAGTTTTTAAAATTCTATTATTTCTTGACTGCTTAATGACAAAAATGGGAAATTCTTCAGACTTAAAAGGCTTTATATTTTGGTGCTCTATTGGTTAAACTAGGTCTAAACTACTAGAAAAAAAAACAGTATGAAAAGAAATAGTATTTCTAAAATAGATCATAGGAGGTGCTTGCTTAGTCTTCACTTCTTAGCACACTGCATTTCACTAGGTAGAAGAGCACTTTTGTTTCTAAGGGCATTCCTCATGGAGGCAACTTTTCTTTAGTTTACGTTTCTTTTTAGCTCAGTTCCAAGTTCCCAGATAAAAGCCAGGATTCCTGTTGTTAAAGGAAAAAAGAGAGAAAATGATTTTTGATATGTAGCCAATGTTATCTACCATAGACACTTCCACTAGTTTTTTTAACATTATCTTCTGTAAGTGCTTCCAGTCAGATATCCAAGTTTATTTACATATTTTCCCAGAAGGTACTTCATGTTTTCTTGCCACCGTGTCCTTTTCCCCACACCCAACTTAAATCCTCTCTGGCCTTTTTACTCCTTTTCTTCCTCTATCCAAGTACTGCTTGGCACCTTGAGATCCTTCTGGCTTTTACCATTTTCCTGTCTTGTAAATGTTTGAATTTTCATATATATTTTACTTAACTAGCCACGTTATAGATCCATGTCTAGTCTATTTTATGTATTTATCTTTAAATTGCAGACTGTTTCTGTAACAGAATCCAAAGAGAGCATTCTGGGTGGGGTGCTGAAAGTCCTCCTACAGAGCATGGCCTGCAACCAGAGTGCAGTATATCTGCAACACTGCTTTGCCACGCAGAGAGCCCTGGTCTCAAAGGTGGGTTATTTTGTATTTATGGTCTTACATGACTTCACCTTCTTCCTTAGCACTCTCCAGAGTCATTTGTCACACTCACTGGTCATTACATTATAAATTGACTTTACACACTCAATACCCTTGGTCCTCTGTCTCTTCTTCTGTCCTCAGAACTTGTATTGATCTGAATTATTGGTAATCAGTTTCTTATCTAAAAATCATTTTGCTTTGAGAAGAGTCTGAAATCACGGCTGACTTGAGTGTAGGCTCTTCTCCTTTACTTTTACCTTGTTCCATCTGTGTTTTGTGTTACTGGAAATTGAGCCTGCATCCTCGCACATGCCACCCAGGCACTCTTTCACTGAGCTCTATCTCACACCCATGTATCTTTTTCTTCAACTCGTTTATTTAGAGTTACATATATAGACAATTCCACCCTTGCTTGTAAAGGTGGCTCTGTGCTTTGCTATTTCAGAGGTTTACTCCCTGTTTGCTTCCCCACCCCCAGAAATGTGCTTTTGAATTTCTTAGCTTATGTTGAGCTCTCACATGTCCGTACTGTTTTTCATAATACCCAACTGAAGCCTTACAACAACTTACCTAGATAATATTAATAGGGCTATCGCATGGAAAAATGAAATTTGCCCAGTGCCACACCACTCCCTAACAAGTGACACCTTCAGTATTTCAACCCTGTCCGTCTGACTGTGGTCTACACCGTTGGCTTTAATTAGTATTGTCTCTGAGCCGTTCCTTTTCATTTGCAGGCTAGCCTATCAGGTTTCCAGGGCAGGCTGCATTAGCACATCTCTGTCTGTTTTGCAGTTCCCTGAGCTCCTGTTTGAGGAGGAGACGGAGCAGTGCGCGGACTTGTGCCTCCGGCTTCTCCGGCACTGCAGCAGCAGCATCAGCACCATCCGCTCACACGCCAGCGCCTCGCTTTACCTCCTCATGAGGCAGAACTTTGAGATCGGGAATGTAAGTGTCCAGCCTCAAAACTGCCTGGGTTCATAATGAAATACAGCTTTAATAGACAGGTATCAAGAACTTAGAATGTCTATTTCTCATCTTATGGGTGTCTTACAAAAGTGTGTGTGTGTGCGTGGGTGCGTGGGGCATGTGATGTGTTTGGTGAACTCACACTGCTCTGTTTTTGTTCAGTGCCAGGTTCTCATGACCCAGAACTAAAGATTCCATTTACTTTAAGGATTGCATTTAGTTTTTTAAAGTACCTAAAATTTGACAAAACGTGGAATTTCTTGATACATATTCTTGATAGCATTTTCTCTTTCTCTAGGAAGATGCTTTTTTTTCTATTCAGGAAAAGACAATTTATAGATCAGTATTGGGTAGTATTCTAAATAGAAATTGGTAATTTAAAATTGGCAGTGATGCTTACTTTGTTAGTCACTACTACTTTCTCAGTCCCCCTACACAGTGTGACATATTTACTCTCATTATTACTTGAATTTTATTGCTCACACTGTGGGAGCCACTGGCATACTATAAAGAAATGAGTGATGTGCATTTAGTATCTTACTGCCACACAGAAGATGGGGTGCAGGGCTAAAAATGCAGTCAGGTTACTAACCAGGAAGTTATCACAGTGACTCAGGACAGAAATGGGAAGGCTGTTGGCAAAAGTAGCAGTTTTAGGAATGAAAAACTGTCAGTTCAGAAGGCAGCAGAGACTGGATTAGGTTCATCTTATCAAGAGTAGGAGAAGGATGAGCATGGGCTGACCGCTGGTGTTTGGGTCTGAGAAAGTCAGTGGGAAGCAAGATGCATTGTATCTAACTTTAGGATATCCATGCAATATCCTGATGGAACGATTTAGTGAAACAGAATTGTCTTGTGCTCCACAGGGACCCAAAGGCACCAAATACATATGTTAGTTGAAGGAAAGGGTATCACTGAAGCTATTTAGTGCTTGTCAAGTGTGAACAGATTTTTAACAAAAATAAGGAACATTGGTATTTTAATTTATTTTCTTGGTATTGTGATAAAAACCCTGACAGAAGAGACTGGAGGGAAAATGGGTTTATTTCCACTCATAGTTCAAGGGGAAGTTCATCATGTCAGGAAAGCCAGCAAGAGCTTGAAACAGGTTGGTCACTTCACATCCCCAGTGGGAAACAGACATGGATAAATTCAGGCCACTGTTCTCTTCCTCTGTTTATGTAGTTCAGGCTCCTCTGCCCAAGGAATAGACTAACATCTAATTAAAATGAGTCTTCCCACATCAGTATAATGAAGAGAATCTTTTGCAGGCATTCTTAGAAGCTAAGATTAATGATGACATTTCCTCACAGATGTGCCTAAAGGCTCTTCTCCTATGATTCTGGAGTTTATCAAATTAACACTATCACAATTTGTATTTAAAACAGATGACAAAGGAATAAAGAAGATAGAAAAGAGGTAGATAAGGAGTAAGATGATCTGAGAATGTAAGTCAGTGTCAGGAGCACTTGTCTTCCAGGGCCGAGGCCCTAAGTTCAGTCCCAGGACTACAAAACACAAAGACTGAAGATGAAGCAAGAGGTTCCAAGGAGAAAGTGACCAGGACTGTAAATACACAGAAGTGTGAAGTAGAAAACGGTCAAAACAAAAGACATAGTTTAAGGGTGGTTTCATAGTAAGGAATAATGAAACAGCAATGAGTGTATACCATGAGAAAACAATAACAATGTGAACTCTTAAGTATCACTGTAAAAGAGTCTGCTATACCGTTCTTTATGCACGGCATGTCTTAACGAACTTTCTTCATAGCCTGGACCCAGTGAAGTAAGTCAGGGCTAAATACTCCACTTACACTTTGGGTGTGGTGGTCGGAGTGTGCTTTACATGCCTGATGCCCTGGGGTGAAGAGTTTTGTGATGTCAGTATTTCTGGTTTCTTTATCAAAAACCTTAGTGTCCATAGGTGTGGAGATTTGTCTAGTCTTCAATTCATATCCATTGATCAGTGTGTTATCTGCCAATACCATGCTGTTCTTATTATGATAGCTCTGTAGTACACTTTGAAGTCAGGGATGGTGATACCTCCAGCAGCTCTTTTATCCTTAAATGTGTTTTAAGTATCCTGGGTTTCTTGTGTTTCTGTATGAAGCTGAAAATTGTCCTTTCCATTTCTGTTGAAGAAATTGTGTTGGAATTTTGTTGGTTGATACCTTTTTGCTTTTTATGACTTTCAGTTCTTTTGGCTAAGAGTTTACCAATCTTACTGATTTTCTCAAAGGACCAACTCTTTATTTCATTGGTTATTTGTTTGTATATGTTTTATTGATTTCATCTCTGAGTTTGATTATTTCTTGCCATCTCCTTTTGGGTGTGTTTCCTTCTTTTTGGTCTAGAACTTTCAGTTGTGTTGTTAAGTTACTAATATGATATCTTCCAACTTTTTATGTAGGCACTTAGTGCTATGAACTTGCCTGTTAGAACTGCCTTTATTGTGTCTCCTACGTTTGGATATGTTGTACTTTTCATTTTCATTCAATTCTAAAGTTTTTAATTTCTTTCTTGCCCCTTATTCATTCAGTAGTAAATTGTTCAGTTTCCATGAGTTTATAAGCTTTCTGATCTTTCTGTTGCTATTGATATCCAGCTTTAATATCTGGTGGTCAGATAAGATGCAGAGTGTTCTATCTATCTGTCTATCTATCTATCTATCTATCTATCTATCTATCTATCTATCTATCTAATCATCTGTTTATGAATTTTTAATCTATTAAGGCTTGCTTTGTGTCCAAGTATGTGGTCAGTTTTGGAGAAAGTTACATGAGGTGCTGAGAAGTATCTGGATGACCAATCAATCTGTTGGTGAGAGCAGGGTATTGAAGTCACCCACTGTCAGTGTGTGAGGATCAATATGTGATTTTTGCTGTGGTAGTTTTATTTTATGAACTAGGGTACCCTTGTGTTTGGTGCACATATGTTTAGAATTGCAATATCCTCTTGGTGTATTTTTCTATTAATGAATTTGTAGTATCAGTCCCCATCTCTTCTAATTAATTTTAGTTTAAAGTCTATTTTTGTCAGATATTAAAACAGCTATACTGGCTTGTTTCTTTGGGTTCATTTACTTGGAATATCTTTTCCTATCCTTTTGCCCTGAGATGATGTTTATCCTTGATATTAAGGTGTATTTCTTGAGGCTGGAGAGATGGCTTAACAATTAAGAGCACTGGCTATTCTTCCAAAGTTCTTGAGTTCAATTCTCCGCATCCACATGATGGCTCATAGCCACTTACAACTTTAGTCCCATGGGACCTGATGCCCTCTTCTCGTGTCTAGACATACATGCAGACAAAATACCCATAATACATAGACAAATAAATCTTCAATAATAAAAAATAAATCATAAAATGATTGTGATTTTTGGATGCAGGAAAAGGGTGAATGCTGTTTCATAATGCGGTTTGTTAATCTGTTTTTTATTGAGGCTGTTAATGTTGGGAGTTGTTAGTGAACAGTGTTTGTTGAATCCTGTCATTTTGTTGTTGTGGTATGAGTCATGCCCCCCCATTTTGATTTGCTGTTCTGAGATAAGCTATTCCTTGTGTTTTCTTGTGTGTGGTTAACATCTTCATGTTGGTTTTTTTCTAGCACCTTTGTAGAGTTGGAATGGTAGGTAGATATTGCTTGAATTTGGTTTCATTATGGATTGTCTTTCTTACTTATTGTGATTGGATGTTTTGCTGAGTATAGCAAAAATGGGCTGGCATCTGTGGCCTCTGAGAGTTTGTAGAACATCTGTCCAGACCCTTCTGGATTTTAGAGTCTCCATTGACAAAGCAAGTGTAGTAGGTCTGCCTGCATGTTACTTGGCCTTTTTCCTTGCAGCTTTTAATATTCTTTCTTTGTTCTGTACCTTTAGTGCTTTGGTTATTATGTATCATGGGGAATTTCCTTTTGGTCCAGTCAATTTGGTGTTCTCTATACTTCCTGTACTTTGATAGGCACTTCCTTCTTTTGGTGAGGGAAATTTTCCTCTATGATTTTGTTGAACATGTTTTCTATGCTTTTGACTGGCATTCTTCTCCATACTCTAATCCTGTTATTCCTAGATTTGGTTTTTTTTTTTTCCGTTTCCTAGATTTTTCTGGATGCTTTGTGCCAGGAGGGGTTTTTGTTTTGGTTTTGTTTGGGGTTTTGTTGGTTTTTTTTTTTTCCTTGATTTAACATTTTCTTTTACTGAGGTATCCATTTCTTCTATCTTGTCTTTAATGATTGAGATTCTCTCTTCCATCTCTTGGATTCTGCTGGTAAGGCTTACCTCTGAGTTTCCTATTCGAGCTCCTAAACTTTTCATCTCTAATTTTACCTCAGTTTGGGTTGTTAGTGATTTCATTTCTACTTTCATGTTCTGAACTGTTTTATTCATTTTATTCCACTGTTGGTATGTGTTCATAGATTTATCAATGGGTTCATATCCTCTTTTAGATCCTTGATTACATTTATAATAGCTATTTTGAAGTCTTTGTCTTGTGCTTCAGCTATGTTGAGATACTTGGGGCCTACCGTGGTAGAGTTCCCTGGCTCTACTAAGACATATTGCCCTGCATCTTCTGGCTGTTACTGATTTTTGAAGTCTCGGCATCTGGGTTTGGGAAGATTGTCATTCTAGGTCTGGATATCTAGTCTTTTCTTTGTTGGGTGGGTTTTCTGTTCCTTGGTTTCTGTTGCACTCTCTGGATCTTAGGAGCATGTGGTGCCTGTAGGCTGCCTGGTAGGGAGTGCTTCTGAGTACCTCTTGTGTGAACACCAGGTATTGGGAGCTGACACAGAGTAATGGGGATGGGATAGAATTGGGTGGGGGGGGGCACTGAGAAAGTCCACAGAAGGGAAGAAAGCAGGTGTGCCTCAAGGATTTGGTTCCCTGGGGGATCTGATCTTCTGGCCATCAGTGTGTTTCTAGGGAGATAGTGTCTCTGGCTGAGACAAAGGGACGGGGTAGGAAGGGAGGCTGTAGGAGGGAGTATGCTTAGTTCCCGGGTAGGAAGGGAGGCTGTAGGAGGGAGTATGCTTAGTTCCTGGGTAGGAAGGGAGGCTGTGGGAGGGAGTATGCTTAGTACCTGGGTAGGAAGGGAGGCTGTGGGAGGGAGTATGCTTAGTTCCCGGGTAGGAAGGGAGGCTGTAGTAGGGAGTATGCTTAGTTCCCGGGTAGGAAGGGAGGCTGTGGGAGGGAGTATGCTTAGTTCCCGGGTAGGAAGGGAGGCTGTGGGAGGGAGTATGCTTAGTTCCCTGCGGTGGGTCCACAGGAACGAGAGGCCATAGCAGTTGGTCTGCCACACAGCTGGGAGAAGACTAGGAAACTGGAACTGGTGGGTGGGAAGAGAGTGAAGATCACTTAGGGGATCTGATCCCCATTCAGCGAGACCAGCAAGTCCCCAGGAGAGGCTGCATTGGGTGATGGCAGGGTGAGACAGAGAGATAGGGTGTGAGGAAGGAAAGCTGTCGGAGAGAATCTGCTTAGTTTCTGGAATCCGTTATGTCCTTTTAAAGTTCAGATTGCAGTGCATATATTTTCATTATTTTTTAAAAAATCTTTCAGAATTGGGGTTTTTTCCATGAAATATATAATTTTGTTTTATTTGCAGTGTTAGGTTCAAACCCAAGCTAAGCAAGCACCCCCCATGAGCCATGGCCCCGGCCCTGGAGATAAAGCACATTTTATTTTAAATGTCTTAAATACTGACAACTTTCCTTTCGCAGAACTTTGCCAGAGTGAAAATGCAAGTAACAATGTCACTGTCCTCTTTGGTGGGTACATCTCAGAATTTTAATGAAGAATTTTTAAGACGTTCTCTAAAAACTATTTTGACATATGCTGAAGAAGATCTAGAATTGAGGGAAACAACATTTCCTGATCAGGTGAGAAATGCTACTATCTAAGTTATTAATTGCAATAAAACTATTCAATATGAACTTTCCAGATTGTTAAATAGTGGTTTTTGCTAAAGGATTGTACATATTTCTTTCCACATGTAACTCAGAGAAGACTCTCATAGAGCTGGCGTGTGTGCGCTTTTGTATATATACGTGTGTTCATACATGGGAAAGTCCAGAGGTCAGGGTCAGTTGTCATTCCTTGATAGATTTCCCACCCCTCTCACTGAACCTGGAGCTTACTAGTTTGACTGGAGGCTGACAATGAGACCCAAGGATCCTCCTGGTTTTGCCTCCCTATGTGCTGCAATCAGATGTAAATGCCAGCCACCACATCTGGCCTGTGGGTGCTGAGGACAAACGCAAGTCTTCCTGCTCTCACAGAGAGCACTATTCCAAGTGAACCATCTCCACAGCCCCATGTTTTTAAATAGTTAATGTGATTGTTTAATTCTGTTCCTTTGTACTTAGACCATGCTTTGTGATGAAGCACTCCTGCCTGTTAGTCAAATATTAATTTGCCTTTAATAAAGCTAGTTTCATCAAGCTAACTGTTAACACAGTGAGGGACAGCTTCCCTCCTGTGCTCTTGCAGTCCTTGCTCTGCTGTACGTGACCCCTGCTTACAGCACCATGTACAGTGGAAACTTCGAATCTGCTCAACAATCTGTAGAGTTCATGCCCTCCCTTTGCCACACACACATGCTTCCAAACTCATTTAATTATTGGGAATGAATGACAGAATATTATTATATAATTCTCTACTACAGGTCCAAGATCTGGTTTTCAATCTCCATATGATCCTTTCTGACACTGTTAAAATGAAGGAACATCAGGAGGATCCCGAAATGCTGATTGACCTCATGTACAGGTAGACTTTATGTGATTCACTCACTCTTTGCACTGTGGGGTTAGTAACACTTGGGTAATATCTGATGAGAAGAATGTACAAAAATTATTTAATTATTTAAGCGCCTTTCTAAGATAGATTTTTAAAAGGCCAAAATGAAATTTTGAAATTTTGCTTTTTATTATGCGTGGGTATTTTGTCTCCATGCATGTTTGTGTGCCACCTGGGTGTTTGGTATCTGTGGAGGCTGAAGACTGTACTTTTCTGTTTGTTTGTTTGTTTGCTTGCTTGTTACTTCAAGTTACATCTCCATCAAAGACTGTACTTTTTTGAGGCTACTTTTTCAAATTTTCTGTCAGTGCTTTTAAATTGCTCATTGTGGACTGGAGAGATGGCTCAGCAGTTAGGAGCACTTGCTGCTCTTCCAGAGGACCCGGGCTCAGTCTCCAGAACCCTGTGGCAATTCAGAGCCATCCACAGCTGCAGAAACACAGGGCCTTTCACCTTCTTCTGGTTTCCATGAGCCCAAGACACACTGTCAGGTGTGTAGACATACATGAAAGCAAAACACCCATACACATAAATTAAACGTCAAAAAATTAAACTCAGTTTGCTTGTATGTTGTGGTTTTTGCAATGAAAGGGATCAAAGGTTGAACCTCAGAATACAGTATGTTCATTGCTTGTCAAAAAAATTTTTTTTAATAAATTTGATATCCTAGATCTTGAACTTAAGAAAAGCCCCAGGCCTACATTTTAAATGTAAAAAGCAATCTTTAAAAAAAATAAAATAAACATAGTATGTGAATGTTTAATATAATACGAATTGTCATAATTTAAATTGTGGTTATGATTAATGACATTGTTTCTAGGTACAGATTTTGATAAACTTATAATTCCTACTGTGTCTTGATGGATACAGAAGCAAAAAAGGGAGTTTTCTTTTTATATGACCCTCTCTTTCACAGTTTTGCCCCTCATAAAACACACAAAACATTTGTGCTCCTCAAATAAAGATGATATGATGAAATATTTTTGTATATTTTCTAATTTTTCTTATATATTTATTATGTAAATTTATATATTCTATAATATTGTTATATATTTTTTTCTTTTTTCTCTTTCTCTTTCTTTCTTTCTTTCCTTTCTTTCTTTCTTTCGTCTTTCTTTCTGTCTTTCTTTCTGTCTTTCTTTCTGTCTTTCTGTCTGTCTTTCTTTCTGTCTTTCTGTCTTTCTTTCTGTCTGTCTTTCTGTCAGTCTTTCTTTCTGTCTTTCTGTCTTTCTTTCTGTCTTTCTGTCTGTCTTTCTGTCTGTCTTTCTGTCTGTCTTTCTGTCTGTCTTTCTGTCTTTCTGTCTTTCTTTCTTTCCTTTCTTTCTTTCTTTCTTTCTTTCTTTCTTTCCTTTCTTTCTTTCTTTCTTTCTTTCCTTTCTTTCTTTCTTTCTTTCTTTCTTTCTTTCTTTCCTTTCTTTCTTTCTTTCTGTCTTTCTGTCTGTCTTTCTTTCTGTCTTTCTGTCTGTCTTTCTGTCTGTCTTTCTTTCTGTCTGTCTGTCTTTCTGTCTGTCTTTCTGTCTGTCTTTCTGTCTTTCTTTCTTTCCTTTCTTTCTTTCTTTCTTTCTTTCTTTCCTTTCTTTCTTTTCTTTCTTTCTTTCTTTCTTTCTTTCTTTCTTTCTTTCTTTCTTT
>CAJQZJ010000836.1:264190-277287 GCA_907164525.1 Lophiomys imhausi
TTTCTTTCTTTCTTTCTTTCTTTCTTTCTTTCTTTCTTTCTTTCTTTCTTTCTTTCCTTTCTTTCCTTTCTTTCCAGGGTTTTTCTGTGTATCTCTGACTGACCTGGACTTACTTTGCAGGCCAGGCTAGCCTTAAACTGACAGAGATCTACCTGCCTCTGCCTCCATAGAGTGCTGGGATTAAAGGCATGTGCCACCATGTCCAGCAATCACAGACAAATGTGAACTGCCCTGTGGGTGTTGGGATTTTAACCTGGGTTCTTTGGAAGAGCAGCCAGTGCTCTTAACCACTGAGTGATCTCTCTAGCCCCTTATTATATATTTTCTAATTTAACTATGATAGTTTTCTTGGCAGCCAAGTTTTAATGTGCTGTGTCTCTTCTCTTCACTCTAACCTAAAATGATAGTGTTCATTTTCGGCACCATTTTAGTGATGTCTCTCTCTATCCATACACGATGACATTTTCCAGACACCTAAACACTTGTCATAACAGGTTGGTGCAATAGCAGGAACTTGTCTATGTAAACTCTGAGCAGCTCTCTGAACTCCTACCCAGTTTGGGAAGCTGATGGTTACTGAGAATCGTTTCTGTTGTGATTAGAATCGCTAAGGGCTACCAGACCTCTCCAGACCTGCGACTGACCTGGCTGCAGAACATGGCTGGCAAACACTCTGAACGAAGCAACCATGCTGAAGCTGCTCAGTGCCTTGTCCACTCAGCAGCACTTGTCGCTGAATATCTGAGCATGCTGGAAGACCGGAAGTATCTTCCTGTTGGATGTGTAACATTCCAGGTAGGGATCTGCTGTGTGTATGTGAGATCAAGGAATGTTCTTTGGTTTTTACTTTAACCTGGTTATGTGGAACCCTTCAGTTTGTGAAGAAAGAAAAAAAATAAGGCCAGTGCTTGGGAGGGAGAATGAATAGTGCACTCCTTCATTGTTCCTTTGTTTTGCATGCTCTTCTGAGGATGCAGTCAGGGCCTCACAGTACCAGGCATGTCCTTCTCCATTAGGCTACATCTCTAGCCCTATTAAAGAGGACTTGTTTTTTAATTGGGAGTTGAAATTAGAGCTTCAGTCCTAGGTCCTGCAGAAGAACAGCCAGTGTTCTAAAGTCCTGAGCCATC
Organism: Lophiomys imhausi; assembly: GCA_907164525.1. Lineage (NCBI taxonomy): Eukaryota > Metazoa > Chordata > Mammalia > Rodentia > Muridae > Lophiomys > Lophiomys imhausi. Next base: position 265,321 of record CAJQZJ010000836.1, read on the forward strand.
TAAATTTTATTTCCCACAAAAAAAAAAGTGATGTGCACATGTGCATGCCTGTGTGTTTTCTTATGATGTGCTGTGGTAAAACTGTGGCGATCAGAAGAGAGTTTTTTTCACAACTTGTTATTGGGGGAAAGTTATCTAGCAACAGTGTTGTGATTTTATTGTTATCTTAAAATAGAGCATGTTCTAGAGATTGCTCTGTTCCGCTGTGCAGGTATGCATAGGGTCTGCCCCGGGTCTCACGGCTGAGCAAGGGCGCTGCTAATTTAGCGTCCTCAGCTTCTCTTCTCTGAGCCTAATATGCAGTTCAATCTAGTTGTCAGGTGCTCCTTCATGTCCACTTTTCATGCTAGGAAAGTAGTTCATTGCCAGTACCTTTTGACTGTTTTTCCCTAGAATATATCCTCTAATGTATTAGAAGAATCTGCTGTCTCAGATGATGTGGTATCTCCAGATGAAGAAGGTATTTGCTCTGGAAAGTACTTTACAGAGTCAGGGCTCGTGGGGTTACTGGAACAAGCGGCTGCTTCCTTCTCTATGGTAGGTGACATTGTTCATTCTGTCCCCATAGTGTTCTAATTTGTAAGTGACATGTATGTCAGTGTTCTGTGCCTGGCAACCTTTCCTTTCCTGTGAGAGCATTAGCTCCAGGTGCACTTAGGAGCTGTCCTTCCAGATGTGCCATGGCTGCTCCACTCCCTGTTGTCATAGTGATCTGTGGCTTTCTCCAGTATTTTCATTTGCTCATTTATAAACTAGGGTTCATCTGCAACATTTATTTTCTTGGATTATAAGATATTTTCTGAAACCTTTAAATTAAAAAAATGGAACAAAATAAAATTCCTGAGCTTTTAAGCTCTGTCTGAGTAAATTAGCATGATTTTACAGTGTTTTTACCAGGGGAATTGGAGATTTTTTTTTCCCCCATATGGTGAGCTGTGTTTGTGGAGTGATCCTTCCTCAGTAGGTTTTGGAGGAGTGGTTCTTGCCTGTCATAGTACATCCTGCATCCCTTGCCTGCCTGCCCTGCTGGTATAAGACCAGTCCTTGCTCTCTCCCATCTGCATGTGAAGAACTGAGGCCTGCAAGGGGAACCGAGACAGAATGTGTACAGAAGGAACACAGCCCAGCCCTCCCTAACCTTAAGTCTCTTTGACACATTGAACTCCTGCTCTGCTCCCTTTGATTTTATGGCTTAGTGGTTAGTGTCCCAGCAGGTTCGGGAGACCACAAGGTTCATGAAAGATAAGAGCAAAGAGATGCACAGAAACGATGCACAGAGCTGCTCTTTTTCCTGGGAATTAGATTTCTTCTCTAGTGTGTGAGATCTCTTCTTCTTTGTATATATAACTGAATATATTTGTAGTTTCAGTAATTCACAGAAGTACATTTAGATAAAATGGTCTGTTGTGCAGAAATTCTTTTACTTATACATCGTATTAATATATTAATCCTGTATTCTCTTATTTATGTTTTTATTTAATTAAGATAATTACTCGAGTGTTTCAGTTATGTTAAATTTATTTCCCTATGCCGGGCGGTGGTGGCGCACGCCTTTAATCCCAGCACTTGGGAGGCAGAGGCAGGCGGATCTTTGTGAGTTCGAGGCCAGCCTGGTCTACAAAGTGAGTCCAGGACAGCCAAGGATACACAGAGAAACCCTGTCTCGAAAAACCAAAAAAAAAAAAAAAATTTATTTCCCTACCAAAGCTACAGTATTGTTTAAAGGTCCTCTCATGATCAGGCCTGTAAGGTCACATGAGACTCATCCTCGGGAAAGCAGATTTGCTGACCTGTGAAGCCCTGGAAAAGCTGCTCTCCTCCTGCTACAGTGGCCACCTACAAGGAGGAAGCGTGCAGCTGCAGGGCAAGCATCGAAGCTTCACAGTCCCTTAAAGATCAAATTAATTAAAGACTTGTCCATGAATTTCTAGGAAGCAACTTCCTGTGCCAGCTTACAATTTTAGAAAAGTAAATGATTTGGGTTTTCCCAGAGGCCACAGATTATCTGATTGTAAGAAAATAGGGAATCTGTTTCCCATATAATAATTGAATTTCTTGCAGTTCTCAGAATTAGTTCTCAAGAATTTTTATGCATATATCCACATTTACTGTTGTGAAGTCGTTATAGGCTAGATAGGAACAGAATGTCCAGTTCAAATTATATGTAAACATAAATATTCATAAATGTATAGAGTATAAATACATACCCACTTGAGTCCTTCCAGAGGAAGTGATTCATTACATAAATTGGCCTTTAAGCTTTAATATGGTTAAAAATTAGACCTATTAGGAAAACTTCAGTGGTATTATCTTAATAAATACAGTGAATTTACAAATTCTACTTAATCTTACTTTTCGTTTATCTAAAAGAAAGCAGTACCTCACAGACCTTATTTTTGCAGGCTGGCATGTACGAAGCGGTTAATGAGGTTTACAAAGTACTCATTCCTATTCATGAAGCTAACCGGGATGCAAAGAAACTCTCAACAATCCATGGTAAACTTCAAGAAGCATTCGGCAAAATCGTGCATCAGGTAACAGTTCCACTCCTAGCTGTGTTAGGACGGGAGTGTCCAGAAACCATAACATTGCCCTGTGCTCACATGTAGGCAGATGCCATGGAACGATCATTTTACTTAGGTTAAAAGATGGTTCACAGCTAAACCCAAAATCATTAACAAAAAAAAAGAATGAATTTACCTAAAGTGATTATGATTATTAGAAACTCTCCAAATGACTCTTTTTTTTTTTTTTTTCAAAATTCTGTGTTATTACTATTTAGCAGTGTTTTGGAATCTTATTTTTTGCATTACATTGTAGATTATAATTATGGGTCTGATATTTAAATTAATACCTGTTCCTTTGCTGCCAAAAATTTTTCATGTGTAAATTAACTTTTTGTTGATTGATGTGAAATTTTAATGAAATCTTAGTACTTTTTACTGCTGCAACTGTTTTGTGTTTTCTACATTTACACTGTTACCACAGTATATTTCTAATATAAAACTAATGAATTAAACAACTTTTTATGTAATTTATAGTGATTTCAGTACTCCACAGTGTTGGCCACATTATCACCAAAATTAGAATCAATTAAACTTCATTGGAAAATGAAATAGACTGTTAGTGGTTGTTGCCTTCCGACTGATTCGTTGGGCCCATTAAAATTTTCCTGTTGGGCTTCCTCGTTCTCGTTTTTTGCACGTTTCTGTTCCCTTCACATGCTTGCCCTCCACAAAGCAGTGGAAGAGTGACTACCCACTCCTGCATGCAGTGCTAGAACTGTTCCACTGTCTGCCAGCTTGACCACCATGGCCAAGCTGCTCCAGATGAATTGACAGAATCTGACAGTGAAGTCAGTTGTCCCTGTTAAGCCAGGACTCCGTCGTAATCTAAAATATTGAAGCTGCAGAAGATTAGTTAGGTTTCATGGTGGTAACAGGCGTTTTTAATAATGCACATGCTATGAGAAACTTTTGTCAGCCTTGACAGCTCTATGATGCAAATTATATGTATCCAGTCTGGACATACAGTGTGTGGTTTTCAGATAGTTCCATCCATTTATTTGAGTTCCTGGCATTTGACAAAACTGCAATGTATGTACTATTTAGTCTGGATATTTCAGTGGAGTGAAGCTCCTGGTTGGTAGAGATCTGACTTAGACACAGAAACAGAATAGGTGGAGATTCTCTTTCCCTAAAATGTGTGCTTCCACGTAAAAAGTATGTTACTTTTAAGACTTGGATTTTCAAAGGCACAATTTTACGTATTAAGTTTTGAAAAAATGTTATAAAATTTATGTTGGTCTTAAATGAAAGAACATGTGCTACTTAAAATATTTTGTTATGTCTGTGGAGAAGAATGTGTGGTATGGTACCGTGTTACTAAACTTCCTTTGGCCGCTTTGTTCTCTTGAACAGTTTGTTTTTATGACTTGCCCTTTTTTTTTACTTTTTATCACACAGAGTACTGGCTGGGAGGTAGGTAATGCTTCAGTTAGTTAAAGACACTAATGGATGGATTGGACCAGATCCCTTATACCAATGCTTTGCCCATACGTGCTAGCTATGGGCATTCTGTTCTGTCTGCTTATCAACTGAACTCATTAACCAAAGAAATTTTGTTAAAAATACTGTAAGTTATTTTAAGACCTTTTTGACTTAGAGACTCTAGGCAGTGCATGGAACCCCCGTTTCACTAATGAGATTCTTTGCTAAATGAGCCACTCACTGTGTTAGCACTCTAGTTTGTTTTTATCCTTCGACGCATTTCTTTCATCACCACTTATACACAGATCTCTTTTTAACCATACTGTTTCACTCATTTACAGAGGTCGATTTATATGTTATTGCTCAGAGGTATAAATAAAAAAATACTGTATTTTGTCTGGTGCCATCAGTTAGAGGACATAGTATTTTCTGTGGCTCTGAATAAGAGAAAATCATTTGTGTATTAAAGTGGGCATCCTGTCAGTAAAGATGGGTGTCGACTGTGGAGATCTAAAATGTAGGGAGAAAAGAAGCATGCTAAAATTGAGGAAATGGTGTTTAATTCAATGATGAGTCATTTTGCCCTGTATATAGTTCCCACCCCAGGAAAGAAATTCATTTTGACCACTTAAGTTTAGTTGGGAGAGCAAGATAATGAATTTGAAAAAAATTAACATTTAAAAATTTGAACTTGCCAGTCGTGGTGGTACATGCCTTTAATCCCAGCACTTGAGATACAGAGGCACAAGGATCTCTGTGAGTTCAAGGCCAGCCAGGTCTACAAAATGAATCCAGGACAGTCAGGACTTGTTACAAAGAGAGACCTTGTCTCAAAAAACAAAAACCAAACCAAAAAAAAAAAAAAAAAACCCAGCTTCATACTCTGGCAGTGTTTATTACTGTGTCATGAAGATTACATGTGCTTCCTTTTATGTCAGAGTTAAATTTGGAAGTGTTAAATATAAATGAAGTCTTATCTGAAATTGAATTTTTCATCTTTCTGTAAAGGAGAGAATTCTATAAATTATATCATAATAGTGAATAAGATCTATTTTGGGCTTGGTGTGTTGGTAAGATTTTTGTCTTTGCCTCTCACTTTGTAGTTAGACAATAGAGTAGGCAGGCTTCTGTATTTGATTCCTTTACAGTCCTTGTTTGGGGACCCAAATAGAAAACCTTAGAAACAGATGTTACTACGTGATATCCTTCCATTTCTGAGCTAGCACCTACCCTCTGCTTATCTTTACATGAGCCAGCACTTTTACATCTACCTTCACTCTCCAGATTAAATGTGCATGTCCTTATTAATTCCTGAAATAGAATTCTTTGTTTCTGTGGCTTCATGTAGACAGATGCAAAGTGTCGCCACAGCTGTCTTCAAGGGATGAAGTCCCTCATGGATGGTCTAACATGGGATAGAATCAGTTGAAAACTAGACATAAAGTTAAGATTATATTAAAACCTCTGAGCAGTGTTTACTAGTCTGCTTGATGCTAAATCGACCCCTGGACGATATACTTGCCACTGGTGTGACATTAATACCGCCCTCCCACCATGTTACTGCACGGTAACGGTTGCACAGACCTTCCTCCCATGTTGCATTCTCGTCACTGCCTGCGCTGGGTCTGCACCTCCCTAGCATCTGAACTTGTTGCGTGTGTGTGTGTGTTTTTTTTTGTTGTTGTTGTTTTTGTTTTTTTTTTTGCGGTACTTGTTAAACTTAAGTGCATGCTTGCATTTAAAAATTTATTTGCTACCATTTGCTGCTTAAATGTTTTGAAATTCCCCTAATTAAAATGCTTTCTGTTTTCTCTCTCTGGCCCCTGGTTGCTGACCACTCCCTACTCTTACTCTTGTCTATTGTGGTAAGTTCCTATCTTGTGAATATTTTCCTGTTTGACTCTGACGGCTTCAATTATTTCATTTTTTTTCCTTTAAAAAAATTGTTTCTTAGCTAATTTCTTAGTATTCTCATAGAACTCTCATTGGATTAATACCTAGTAAGGACAATTTATATATTGTATAAGGTTCCTTGAGTCTGCATGGTTCCTCATTTTACATTCTGTTCTTGATTCAGTAGAAATTATTCGACTTGATAAACCTTTTTGGAGAGAGGGTAGGAGACAGAGAGAGAGAAAGAAAGAGAGACACACACAGAGAACTCCCAACCACCATATTCTGTAGTTTGCTGAAGTATTTACATGTCAGGTAACCAGTAGCAAAACTCTCAAGAACCTGCCACTTTGACTACTCTCCCATGTTTTGTTCCTTCATATCTGGTTGCTGTTCACTTTTCTTTTCATTTTTCCCAAAACCTGTTTATTGTCCTCAAAATAATAGGAAATAAATCATTTCCTATGATGCACTTAAATTATTTTTAAAAGAAAATAGTTCATTTCTGTGTGAAAGTTTGATGACCATTTCACATTTTGTGTGTATCCACTTATTGAAAGATGTGTTTATTCATTCGGCAAATAGTTATCAATCTGAAGAAAATCATCACTGGGAGCTCTTTTTTTTTCAAAAGCAACTTTCTTCAATATTGATAACATAGACACATGACATTTTCTCTAATACAAATATTACAACCTATTCCTTTGAAGAGATTGCCATACCCTACACCATGTATCTTTTTTTTGTGGGGAGGGGCGGTTTTGAGACATGGTTTCTCTGTGTAATAATACTGGCTATCCTGGACTCACTTCGTAGACCAGGCTGACCTTGAACTCAATGAGATCCACCTGCCTCTTCCAGTCCTGAGATTAAAGGCATGTACCACCACGCCTGGCCAGCCATGTATCTTTTGTATCCAGAATAGCTAGAGACTAAACTTGGTCTTATAAAGACAAGCCCTAATATATTACCAAAGAGATATATATCCAATAATCTTTGATGTAGAAGCATCTAAAATGATTGCCCTAACTCACTACCGAATCGGATGAACATAAATATGAGTTAATGCATTAGGTTTTGTGTGCTCAGGAACACTGGCTACAGTCCTGGCTTCCTCACCAATGTTGAGTTAAATATTATAATTCATCCTAGTAAATAAAATCAATGTAGAATTAGAAACACCTAATTACAAAGAGGAGAGAGGAATGAACACTGAAAGAAGAGAATTTTTTTTTTTTTTTTTGAGGATGGAGCTAAAGATACTTGTAGATAGTTGAATAGGAGACTGGGTGATACAAGAGGAGAGAAAATATGGGCATAAAGCACCGATAAGTCTTTACCTCAGGAACAAGACATTAACTACTGGTTGAGGGGGCATTGTGTGGGAAAAATGACACCTCTGAGAGGAAGTGCTCTGTGGAGTCGGTGCCTCCGTGGTAGCAGACCATCAGGTGGACATAGTGAGACCATGCCATAGCATTCTGTTTTGCCCCCTCTGCTGGCTCTGTGGTCAACAAACTGTAGATGATATTGAATATGAGGTCCTTTCTGGGGATGGAGATATGCAGTGATCAGACCTGAACTTCTGATAAGAAATTGGTTAGGCTGTGCTGAGAAGAGTATGTCTGCTAAACCACCACTTGATCTTTACATTGGATTAGACAAGAAAGATCTGCAAAATGCAAAAACAGTTATAGTGGAGGATGACATTGTAACATAGAAAAAGATAAAATAATCAGAGAAGGGGAGGTAATTCTGTAGTGAATTACTCAGCAGGGGGCTGGAGTGATAGCTCAGCCATTAAAGGTGAGGCTCGCAACCAAAAATATAAGAATTACTCAGCAGAGGTGGTGGTACATGCTTATAACCCCAGGAGGCTGAGGCAGGAAGATCAAGGGTTTCAGGGCCAGGCTGGGCTATATAGGGAGTTCTAGGCTACCCTAGACTACATGAAACCTGTTTTAAAACTGTAACATAACAAAAAATAAGTTGAATTACTCAAAGAATTTCACAACTGTTCCTAAGAAAAACACCAGAGAGGTGAAGGCAACACAAGGTTGTTCTCATGTCCTAGTGTTTGTAGTTGTGTATAGACTATAGAAAAGATGTAGCTGATTTGGGTGTTACATAAAGATGCCAGAATTTAACTTCTACGTCTTTCACTTGCTTCAGTGTGAGCACAGGCAAGTTGGTTAAGATGAGGGTCAAAATAGAAATAGAACCACAGAATTATGCTAAATATTAATGTAACACATGTAGGCTGAGCTTGCTGTTGCATGCCTGTGATTTCAGCTGTCTGGAGGCTGAAGCAGGGTGATTGAGAGTTCAAGGCCAGCATAGACTTCAAAAACTAAAAAGAAGAGAAAATTAATATAATACATATAAAGTATGTATAACATAGTAAATGCTCAAAAAGTGTTGGAGATCACTTTTTAATTACTGCTTTGTGTATACCACTACCATTACTGTCACTTGTAATCTGTTGATTTTGTTGTTGAAGATGATATAATGGGAATCAGAGCTGTAGACTTCATGATATCTAGACAAATACTAGACTGCTGAGCTATCTCCCTGCTCCTCTTGAAATCTGAACATAAGACTTAAGCTAAGAGGCTAGGTCCACATTCCCATAACCCCACCTATTCCAGAGGAGGAAGCAAGAAGATTGCATGCTCGAGGCCAGCCTGGAACATTTAGCAAGGTCTTGTCTCAAGATAGAGAACAGAAAGGAAAAAGAGCTGAGATGTCATTCATTGATATAGAGTGTTTGCCTACAGCATGAAAGGCCCTGGGATCTGTCCCTATATGTCTCTCCCCACCCCCTCAAAGAAGAATAAGTTAATAAAATGTTTTATGTATTGTGTTTCCAAGTAGAAATCATGGCCAGAAGAATCTGACAAATGGTCTTTTTTTTAGTTTTGGAAGCTGCAGGCCCTGCACTTCCTATATAATCAGATATATTTATCCCTCTCAGGTCTCTGAGGTGGTTGAAGAATAGATACCTAGAGTCTCATAGTTAGATTTTGAGTTGTTTAGGAATCAAGAGGGTGTTCTAGATCTAAGAAGATATTTTTAAAATTATGAGGCAAGTTAGTATGAAAGCTGAGTTAGATATAGAACTTTAAACTCATGGAGATGGTTAGATAGTAGAATGTTAAAGTCAGGTGCCAAATACATATGGACTGGACATTGGGAATGTATGCTAAGCCATATAACTCTTATAATCGTGGCCTATTTATTTCTGTTGTTTTGTATTGTATTTATAGTTATAAGAAAAAGAACCATTATTTGGACTGAAAGGGAGAGCTGTTGGGGGGAAAAATAAATACCTTCAACTAAAAAAAAAAAAAAAAAAGAAGGGAAGAGGATGATGGGGCTGAAGGGGAGGAGGGTGGAAGGGTGGGACTGGAGGGGGGAGTAGGGAGGGGATTGTGATTGAGATGTAACTTGAAGAAATAAAAAATAAATTATTAAAAAAAAAAAGAATAGACCTAACAGAAGGGAAAGGAGATTACCACGGTGTAGATTCTAATGCACCTGGATGGAAATCAGATAGTATAGTGGAAACAGCTGAGTGAGGGTACAGGAGTTACAGAAATGGTGTCATTGTGGAAGTGCCCCACCAGCCCAACAGGTTTCATCCTTAGTAAAGAAAACAGCGTTAAGACAGATATAAAATGTGTGACATGGGAGGTAGTTTTCTCTTCTGGTGCATAGTTTCATCCTTTTAAAAAAATATATATATTTATTACTTCAGGTTACATCTCCATCACAGTGTCCTCTTTCCACATCCCCCAGTCCCATCTTCCCACCCTCTACCTCCTATCCCTTCCATCCCACTCCTCTGGAGTGGAATGTCCCTACTTAACAGTCCCCCACCCCATTTCAGCACTCATATGAGGGCCAAGAGCCTCCTCATACACTCGGGGCCTACAAGGCAACACCACTAGGGCAAAGTGTCTCATTGACAGGAAACAAAGTCTATGTTCATGTTCCCTTTGGTGAATGGGTTGTAGCATAGTTATGCTGTACTATATGGCTAAAATCCGATTATAAGTGAATAACTGCCATGTGCATCCTTCTGAGTCTGGGTTAGCTCACTCAGGATCAGCCATCCATTTGGCTGCAAATTGCATGATTTCATTGTTTCTGATGGCTGAGTAGTATTCAATTGTGTAGATGTACCACAGTTGTTTTTTTTTTTTTTTAATCCATTCCTCGGTTGAGGGACATCTGGGTTGTCTCCAGTTTCTCACTATTACAAATAAGTCTGCTATGAACATAGATGAGGAAACTTCCTTGTGATTTGGTGAGGGATCATTTAGATGTATACCTAGAAGTGGTATGGCCGGGTCTTGAGGCATAGTTTTATCTTAACCTACAGAGTTAAGAAAGCCGTAAGTAAAACTGCTTAGGAAGAATAAGCTATATAGTGTGGGAGTGATGTGAAATCTAGAATGAATTCTGAACAGTAAAGGAAGTAATGCTAAATTATAGGAAAGTAATTCAAAACAAAATTAGGTATCAAAACAGAAGAAAATGAAATCAGAGGAATTTTTTTTTTAAACTGGAAGTGAAGCTATGTGATTATGCTTTGAAACTGGATATTATCCAGTTGGTTACTCAGACTATTAGCCTTTCTCTTTGTTTATGCTCACCCTCTACACCACGCACGCAGGCAGGGAGGCACTCACGCACACACACACACAGCACACAGAGTCTGGGAACTCCTTGATATTTCTCTGATGCTGTTGTCTCATGTATTTCAGTTGATTTCTTCTGTCCCGCCACACTTCTCCACCTGCTCTCTGTAGGCTCTTGCCTCAGAACCTTTGCACGGGCTCTGTCCTCTGCCTGGAATATGCCTTCCCCCGAAATCTATATGGATAGCTTTGCACCTCTTTCCTCAGTTGTCACCTGCTTGATGAGACTTTTCTGCCTCTATATCCTTGGTGAACTCGTGTATCATAATACTTACATATCTTAGGCATTCAACATTTGAATGAATGGTTTGATGGTTTCTGTCACATACGTTCTCTTTTATGACTCAATCTGCCCTTTTTTTCTTCTCTATCTACTGGAATCTCCCTTCATTTTTCATTTTTCCTCTGTTTACTTGACCTTTTTTTTTTTTAATGTTGAGCCCTCTAGGTGGCTAGACACCTTAACTGTGATTTGGCTCCAACAAGATTCATCTTCTATTCTTCATACTATTCATTACAGGATGTACGGACTTAAATTATAATTATTTGATTTCATATTTTATTCTTTTGAAGAGAAAATCTTATGTGTGTTCTGTTAGTGAAGATAAATAGTAAGTAACATAACAATGTCAACACGAAAAGAGTGTTAAAGAGGACGTTAAGCTTCAGTCAGATCCAGGGTGCAGACCAGTGATGCAGTGAGCTCATGAGTGCCTTCACCATCAGGTTATATCACAGTACTGTGTCTGTTTGGGGGTCACGCCCTTTATGGGGTGTCACCAAAAAGATCATAAAGTGGAAGCAAGGTGGCAATTCCTATTATACAAATATTGAGAAATGGGCAGTTCAGCTAAGGGAAGCAGATCATAATTATTGTCTTTTAATAATGCTAAAGATTTAGAATAACATTTTAACCTGGAAGCCACTGGAACCATACAGCCAGAATAGAATATTCTAGTATTTATGCATTTCAGAAGTGAGAATTATTCATGTATGAGACATGGTTTGAAAATTAACAATCACAGATTTGTAAGTAGTTATCTTAGATCTTTTGTTTATGTTCCATGCAATGCCTTCTTGGCTTGTTTATGTTAATGTATACTATTGGCCTACTGTTGATTCTAATAAAAATTTTTGTGAAATTTATTTAATTCATCCAGAGATTTCATTTACTATAAGAACTGTAAAATGAAGTAATTGAAGAAATGTTTTTGTTTTGTTTATTATTTTTTCAAGTTACATTTTGATCAAAGTCCCCTCCCTCCTCCCCTTCCCGGCCTTCCTCCCCTCCCTCCTCCCCTTCCCGGCCCTCCTTCCCTCCCTCCCTCCTCCCGTTCCCGGCCCTCCCTCCCTCCCTCCCTCCTCCCCTTCCCGGCCCTCCC